>JASANG010001914.1:10000-232667 GCA_030248215.1 Enoplolaimus lenunculus
TTGCGAAGGAACGTATGATGCAATAGTAACGGGTAGCCAATCACATTTTGAGGACTTTTTGGGGTACTCGAGCTCCTCGCCCCGTACCCAGCAAACGAGATCTCCTGATAAGTAAATGGTTAATAAACAGGTCAAAACCTGTATAAGTGGAACTTCTGCATATTAAATGGCGCCTGTTATAGTTTAACTTTTGGCAGGATTGCCAAAAACAACAAGATCGAAGCGAGCCAGAAGCTAAACATAATTTTTATATAAATAAGTCTTGAAAGCATATCGGCATGAATGTATCGAGACGGTAAAACTGGTACATAGAAATTTTTTTTCCAATTTTTAAAGAGTGCACTCAGCTCATTTGGTAAATGTAGTTTCAGAAGCGGCACCAACGTTCTCTCGGCGGCTACGTTCCTGTCTAAGCATAAACCTAAGAAAAAATAGCCTAAAATCAAAACCTGCTCATTGGCCGCTATTTGAAATATACTAACAATAGGGTTATTACAAATTCAGTGTGCGGAATTCTTCGTATTCCATACAATATCCAAATAGTTTGCCATATTAAGTACTGGGAACGCAGTATGTTTCCAAGTCATTTAACACAAACTAATTTTGACGTGAATAATAAAGGTTAGAGGTTAACTACTAGCATTTGTTTTGTTTTTTCAGAGAATCCCCGCCTCGCTATTCGGTTCCGGTCAGTTCTTTATTTTTTAATCTAGCTCAAGTCACTCGGACGTCCGACCTTTACCTTACACTATGTATTTTCTATGGTTTAACTTTATTGCTTTAGGAATATACTTTCAAGAATTGGGTATGCTGCATGAATATGGGTAACCGTATACTTTGAGTCATTAATCAAAATCTGTACTGATCTTACTTGGGTTCTGGAAGCATTTACGCATACCATAGGGTAATTGACCTCTAAGAGCAAATATCTTTGGACTATATTCATTACGAACTCTAACTCGGAAAATAGACTGCTATTTGTTCGCGCTCAAAATAGGCACTCTCGCTGTTATTACCTCCAATCATAGTTGAGCATTGCCACAAGATTCAGGGGGGCTTCGATGTCAGGAAAAAACCCAAAGGTGTCTTTGGAATTTAATATATATTTAAAAAACAAGTGTGACTGGTTTAGCTCGCTGCACTCACGAGTTTCTCAAGTTCTGATGACCTCCCCAGATTATTTCGCGTCCAAACTTAAATTTTTTGAAAATTCGCATTTTAAGGTCTCAAATTCCTCTATTGCACACAAAATTTTTAGTCCAACATTTAGACAAATTATATACCATTTGACATAAGTTGAGGTGCCAAGACGAACATTATTAAATGTTTCCGAACCAGACGTCTGACTAACGAGTTATTGGCAAACATATACCTTAATTTGGCGCCGAACCATAATCGTTGGCAACGCGCCAAATCAGTTATTTTAAAACAACTCGTTAAGCAGACTTCTGATTGCAAAAAGCTTAACACCACTCGACTCAGCTCTGCAAACTGCATTAAACGATATATAACCTGCTCAACGTTTTGAAAAACAATTTTTGGGTCCCAAGTGGCTGAACTTTTGGCCTTAAAAATGTAATTTTTCAAAAATTCAGCGAATCAATAATTTTCGAAATGCTAGCATTTTTTGCTGCCGGTTAAGGTAGGATAACCGTTCACTCAGACAGAGAATATATTTTTTCATTTTTTTCCATGTTCTTCCGAAAAAATGTTTTTCCGATCATAATTTTTTCCGGAAAAATGAACCCAGCCTCCAACCCGCTTGTTTGACTCACTACAGTAAACCTCTGCAAATAAGAACACAAGCTATTATTTCGGAAAAAAGTTACTTTGAGCATTTCGTATTAAATTGCACATATAATAATTATGTAACCCGTTTTCTTTTAGTGGATTTGACCGCTCTACGATCTGCAGAATTAGCGCGTCATAATGAGTTGCGAACACAGCACAGGGCAACTGCGTTAACAGAGTCATCATCAATGAATACTTACGCTCAAATATGGGCAGACCATTTGCTTTCTGTTGGGTCATTACAATATCGTTCTGGGGCGACACGCGTTGAAAACTATGGCGAAAATTTATTCTATGCCGGCGCTTCAAACGTCAAAAACTATTATAGCGGTTAGAATTTATAGCGTTCTGCAGGTCAGAACAAACTGCGCCAGTGCAATTAATGTCGCCAATCAGAATACTAATTGCTAGCAGAACTTTTGCTAATAAATGATGTTTCGTAAATACGTATTAGATGTAAAACGCGGGTTTCTTCCTTCTCACAAGGTGTTTTGAGGTTCAATCCCCGAACCCACATTTTCCATCAACAGATAGTAAAAGTAACGGTAACGGAGAGCGATGAAAATAACATAAAGGAAATGGAAACGGAAAACGGATATTGAAGTATAAAAGTTTTAAAAATGTTTTAATTTTCAGCCAACACAACTGAGGCGTGGATCGAAAGGCTAATTGCGTATGCATCGAAATTTATATGATTTTCGATGAATCTCATAATTCTTACTACGTTTAGAACAACTGCAATATATCTGCAACGAAAAATTGCTAGAGAGATTATACATGATTTATAACTAATTTTAAACATAAACCTAACAGAGTAAAACTATCCAATTTACAATGTGAATCAATAGGTTCTACAGTAAGTAAACGGAATGCTTTCATGCAGGGTGCAACCGGAATTGCGATTTCGATTAGAATTTCGATTCAAAACGAGTTCCGATTCCAGTATAATCCAGCTCCGCTTGGCACCGTGCTTTTATTGATTAATGCTATATTTACCCAAAATAACATCCGGGCAACGTGTTACGCCTCTGGTTTACTGTTTTAAATTGTCTTAGAATATTGTTAAATATATATGGTTAAGTTGATTTGTACCTTGTATATAATATGAAATAGTTTCGTTAGTATTAGGGAAACATGTTATCCATTATGCAAAGTACTCACCGCGTCCCATTTTCAAGCGTGTTGCGATTTTAAAACCGGGTAAAATAGCTTAATATTTGCAGGTCCATTTGCGACAAACAAATGGTATTATGAAGAGGTCAATTGGAATTATGCAACGTCCACAGCTAACACAGGAACAGTTACAGGTTTGTTTGTTGTGCGGTTTATATAAATTTTGTTAGTCTTCACTTTTAAAATATATGTTTCTGTATATTTATTTCTACCTTATTCTTTTTTGTGAAAACATACAAATAATTTTGAACAAGGCTGTGTTGTTTTATTCCAAATATGGTCATTCGCCTGTGCTCGATTACAGACTTACCCGCTCGAGCAGAGTGCTCTCACGCTAAGTGAAAATATTGTAAAGTACTTAAAAAAGTGCAACTACCGAAGTTTGTGTGGTACAAAATCTATCACTTGGCGTTGCGTTTTTGGCTTACCGCCTTATTCAGGATGGTCGCTATCACATGCAGTATCCCTAAATTAAACTACATATAAGCGGAGCATTTTTAATGCCGTACGCGCATGCTGTGTTATGGTTCGCACAAGTTGTATTCAATAAATAAGGGGGGGGGCAAAATGCCAACGCGTACCCCAGCTACAGTCTTTCCTACGCAAAATGTACCCAGTTGCATAGTCTTGATTAAAGTATGCATCATACACTTTTGATGTTTTAGTAACTGATAAGCGGATGCAGTGTACTCTGTACTGCATATGTTGTATGCCATTTACTTGCACATAGTATACTCGTTGCGGAAATGGGTTAAAACTATATCGTTCACTCAATGCATGATATTCAGGTCATTTCACTCAAGTTGTTTGGAAATCATCAACACAAGTTGGTTTTGGCTACGCAGCAAGTGCTGATTGCACAAAATTGTACGTTGTCGCTAATTACAGTTCGCCAGGAAATTACGCTGGACAAAACGTGGCTAACGTTGGTGCGAAGATATAGGGCAAGAGTTTGAAGATGCTAAATTATGTCATATAAAGTATTGACAACAGCGCGAATAAGTGCAAAAATTGAGTAAACGCTTTATTTGATTCTGATTTCAACGTCTGTATATTAACGGCAGTCATTGCTACAGTTAGGTTTTAAGGGATAGATATTATCGTCTGGCTAACGAGTTATTGTAAACTAACAGATTTGGCGTCGTCCCAAGACTTTTCGACCATATATCGATACCCAGGCATCTGATTGTGAAAACTATGACACGATTCAGCTCAACTCAGCAAGCTGCATCGAATGGTACACAATTTGTCTAACGTTTTGAAAAAAATTTTCGGGTCCCTATATGTAGGACCTTAGCATTTCAAAACATCGAATTTTTTTAAATTAAAAATTTGGGCATGGAATGATTAGGGAAGGTCTTGAGAATGTGAAATATGCAAAAAATTTCAAAATCCAACCAGTTTTGGGCAAACGACGGCTGAGGTGATAAACCGAAAAGACACTAATAAAAAAAGACAATAGCTAAATCTAAGCTGTGTGCACCTCGACGGATGGAAAAATTTCTGACGGGGGCGTGGTGGCAATTGTATGAAACGCAAAAGTTTTAAGATAGAAACCTTATCATTTTATCACCAAAAAATTTTTTGATGTACAAAAATTGTGCACCTTATCACTTTATCACCAAAAAAATTTCTGATAGAAAAATAAGGGACCTCATTTTTTAACAATTTCTGAGGGGAAAATTTGTTTGTTTGGGACCTTACCATTTTATCACGAAAATTTTTTGCCCCCACCTGCATCTGCTAACGGCTGCAACACAAATTATTTCTACAGAACTATAATAAATATAACTAAAGTTACTTAGAGGGATGTATTAAAAATACTATAAGCATATTTAAAATGCCTAATCTTAATAATAAAATCTTAAGTGTCAGCGTAAGAATGAGTTTTTTGTTTTGAAGAGCTTCAGTAAAAGTCTCTTCGTTGACCAAAACGATCACGACAACAGTTGAAATAGCAAAGTTTCCGGAATGCTTTGCGAAAATCAGGGCTGAACAGCGTATAGATAATGGGGTTCATCATTGAGTTGACATATCCAAGCCAAAGCGTAAACGAATCAATTATCGGAGACCATTTGCATTGATCTGCTCGGCACAATATTGGTCTGAGCACAGCGAGAGCAAAAAACGGCAACCAACATACAACAAATGTTCCAGTCACTATTGCGAGTGTAATAATAGCTCGTCGCTCAGAATTTTGGTTTTCTAACTTAGCTACCGGATTTTCGCGGGTTGTCGAGTTAGCTAATACCGGTTGGCTTGCGGCACGTTTATCTAGTGCCCTGTTAAGGCGACACGAACTTGATACAAATCGGCGTGGCAAAGCTGCTGATACTCCAGCAAGTGTTGCACGTTTATGTCGATGTCTTGACGACACTTTCCTTGCTTGAATTTGTTGTTCAGAATTGCTTTCAAGTAAACGAGCACAAGTTTCGTGATTTGTAACTGAATTTATATCACACGAGCGAGGTCGATTTGGCACTTTGAGGTTATCACCGTTAACGGTGTTGTTTGTGCCGCTGCTGCTACGTTTCGGATTACGGTTTTGAGGTGCGGAGTTGTTCGATGAAGTACGCATGCAAATTGTTAACAAACTATTTTTGTTTCGAGAGTTTTCATTGCCTCTAGTGTTTGGGCAGTTGTAGATCTTTTCAGCACCGGAACCTCTGTTATCGACCAGGATCACATCCGCTTTTTCGATCGAAGTCATTAGCTTTTCGTCTGCTTGTTGTGAAAGTTTTGGTGCAGCTGGATTAATTGCTGTTTTGCGCGCAATTAGCAGCAGTTGTTCAGCAGTTCGGTTTCGACGTCGGTTAATTACTCGCTTTTTTGCTACCTGCAACATAAATAACCGCTAACCTAGGTTAAAGTTCTCTCAAATTTGAAGTGCAACGATGAAATGATATTTGACTTTAAATTCATTCTCGAGGAAATGTCTGTTGTTATTAACCGAGTGCTGAAATTAATCTGTCTTGACAGGGTCTGATGAGTTTGGATAGCAGTTAAACTGTAGAACCTGCTGTTTGGTGCTGCATATATGTACACAATTACTATTTACATTTGCTTGTAAAAACCTCGATTCAAGCAGATCGGAATCAAAGTAAAAAATTTTCGAAAACACCCCTGCTTTACCAAGCAGATAAATTTTTACACGCAGTATACCAGCGCTAAACACTATCAGCGATCGCATTTTACCTGCGCCTGACGTCTTTTTGGTGGAGTTTCCCCGTTATCTCTTCAATGAAATTGATTATACAAAAACACAAAATGTCAAACCCACGTTAAATGTCAAATCCACGAAAAAAGGTGGAATAAAACTGTACATAGCGAGTACTTTGTTACTTTTAGAAATAGTTGCAGGTAAACGTTAATTATATTGTACCCACGTATGCAAACCTTCAGCAGATGAACGCTGAACTATTGAAACGCAATTAATACGCCGAAAATTCAAAACCGAGATCTACTTTCAACTACTCACATATGCTTCATATAAGCAGGATTGAGGTTTGGAGAAAAAATGAATCGACCAAAACAACGGGTTTCTCCTTTTTTCAGGAAGAAAAATGAAAAAACTAAACAATTGAAAATCATGTGCTAAGGCGTCAACGAGTGCAAAAACGTTAATGGATGATTTCACTATTGGAAAAATCAAATTGGGATATCAAATGACTAGTTTATTAAGTATCAGCATATGATAACGCATGATGATTAATGTACTGTACACTCTGCAAAGCTGTCATATGCCTAAAAAGAACTTATATCAGCACATAAGACGGCCACAAACTCGTAAGGTTGAGTCTGGCAAAAAAACTGCTAACAGGATTTGTAGTTTTACTGATATATAAAAAATGAAATCTTAGAAGTTAGATTCGAAACAAAACTCAGCATATATCTGCAATAAATGTTATATCAAGGAGAAACAGCAAAATCACAAATAGATATAGCAATCATTTCAAGTTCAATGAAGCTTATAGTAGCAAGGACCTAACTGGAATTCGGTTTGACAATGAACCCATTTGTATCAAATGTGTTTGAACACCATAGGACTGTAGATGTGAGAGGAGACACAACTCTACTTACCCAGCGTTGGCCTCAGAGGAGCGAGCCATCATAGTTTCAGTATAATATAGTGCCGTAGAATTTAGTTCATCGTTGCCTTCTAGGTCGGCCTCTCTAACACTTCCAGATGGGCTCGTAGTTGAGTCTGAGGGTACGAAACGAAGAGAAACATAAAATTTGTCACTTTTGGAACTGCGCAGTTACCTTTTGCGTGATCTTCACTCGGCAGGACCGGTCCTGTCAAAGCCTGAGCATTCCTTTCATAAAACGACCAACATTTGTTTTATCGCTCGCGAGTGCATCCACAATTTATTGCTCGTACGGTCCACCATTTTAGAAATTTCTGGACTGTTTTGTACTTCTTTTGCAACAAATTTAGTGAGATTGTTGAGCGAATCGAAACTCCGAGCGAAGCTCGGAGTTTCGCGAAGCGTTTTATGTTTTGTACTTGGGGGTCGAAAGGTGGATGTCCGTCCGTCCGTCTGTCCGTTTGTGCGTCTGTCCGTCTGTCCGTCTGTCCGTCCGAAAAGAATCTCAGGAACGGCTGAACCGATTAATTTCAGCACTAAAGGGTTTTTATTAGCATGGAATTTGAATAAATAGTCTACAAACATCCAAAACCGATAATTGAATAGTTAGCTAATAAGTAATTTGCATATTAGCCTAATTGACAAGACCAAACTAGGGCTTTTTAAATTATTTCAATAATTTTTAGGGTTCACTGAAGGTGTTTGGGTGCGAGGAATCTAAATAAATTGTTTACAAACCTCTAAAACCGATAAATGAATAGTTAGCTAATAACTAATGTGCATATTACCTTAATTTTCTACGTGTGTTCGAGCTTCGCTCAATAAATGTAGTCCCACTACGACTGGTAGTAAAGTTTTTTCGCTTCTTTGCACTCTTTCGGAAAAAATGAAAAAAAACTTTTTTCCGGTGGTTTTTCCGGTGCCCATTCCTGCATATAAGAATGTGGGCGCGAAATATATATATAAGAAAATGAGCATACACTTGCGCCCGTTCTGTGTGAACAAAAGCCTGTAGCCAGTTTCACCTTGCTAGTAGGGAGCTGTAAAATTTTTTAAAAGGGGTATACAATTGTTTGTGTTGATTTACAAACAAATTTGAAACTTTTTCATCCAGGAAAAACCCATCCTGCAACCAGCAAAAATGCCCGATTTGCAATTGTCAAGGTTCAAATTATTTTAAGTGCACCTGCGTTGTCTGGTTCGTAACATACTTTGAGAGGTTCGCAACAGGCATGTAAAAATTGTGGCATATACTTTAGAATCTTACCCTGTAAATAAGAAAGTACAAAATGAGTATCAAAATCAATGGAATATAGAAAGCAGTTGTGGTTGAAAACGCTTGATATGCAACATCTTGCGAGATGAGACATTTTTGTCTTTTGTACAAACGATCGTAAAATCCAACATCTTTCCAGCCGAGTACCGGCGCAACTGATAACAGAAAACTGACCAACCATGTAGTAAGCACCATTAAACCTGCAATATATAAATAGATATTTATATATACATACACACATAAATATATATATAGTAAAAAGCAAACTTTTTGGGCACAAATAGTACATTTCAAATGTAAAGCATTTTTTAGGTTTGTTAAACAAAAACTTTAGGGCGTTGCAACCTTGCTTGTATAGTTTTGAGAACCTATATATGGCCCTTAGGCAACACTATCAAGGTGACCCAACTACGGGCCTGAAAAGACCAGTAACATTCATATTTGTAAAAAATTTTAGAATTGAGCAAAAAAGTTCAATTAATAATAAAACTAACCAATCTTAGTCGAGCTTCGTCGTTGCGAATATCGTATATTCGTAATTGACCAATAGCGATCGAGTGCAATTGCTAACAAATGCAAAATAGACGATGTACAACACATTACGTCTAGCGAAATCCACAAATCACACAACGTCGAGTTGAATATCCAACGTTGATTGTAGATATCGTATAGTGCAGCAAGGGGCATAACACTTGCACCAACGAGCAAATCTGCAACTGCTAAGGATAAAATTAAAAAATATTGTGGTTGTTTCAGGGTTGAATCGCTCAATATTGCAACCGAAACAACAATGTTTCCCGCTACTGTAATAGCAATTATTGTACAGAAGAATACAACCGTAGCTGAAGTTTTTAACGTAAGCGACATCGTGATGTTGAGAGATTCCGCTTGTTCATGTGATAAAAGTTCGGTGGTGATGTTTGAAACGCGTCCCAGGGCAGTCATGATGGATCGAATGATTCAGTGATTGTATTAAAATTTAAATTTACACATATTTTATAGTACATAGCTAAAAATAGATAGTTTTAACGCTTAGTTATCAGGCCTAGCCTGGTGTACACAATCTCAAAGATAGCACACAGCATTGGACATTTTCGTAGTTTCGTCCCTAACATTGGGAAAGCCCCCACACAGTTTTAGAAGCAGAGTATCCTTTGTACATCTGATTCGTCCATTCCGGGGGTGGTGCTCCTATGAAGTCATGTAGTTTGACCAGTCTTGTTGCCGGCTCACCTTGCTAGGGGGGGTAAAAATTTTCAGGAGGGGCATTTAAAGGTTTTCAATGACTTACAAGCAAAGTTGAAAATCTTCGAAGGCGGGGGCAAAATTTTTGAGCCCCCATGGTTTCCCAACCTTGACGACGGGCCTGAGTATGACAGAACATTATGCAGGATGGGGCGGCTACCGTTTCCCAACTTTCACAGTACTTACGTTGTCCTTCTCATACATCAAAACGGATCAAAAATCAAAAATACGTTATCCACGATTTTGCTATCTCAACAATGAATTGCTCAGTGTGAAGGGCTTTGAACCAAAGCCTCCATCCTGGTTATTGTCGTTTCAAACCGTGAGGGGTTTAGGTGGGCATCAGCCCACCGTAAACAAAATAGCGCAAAAACATTGTTTGAAATCAGTGGTTTGCATTACCGATGTTGTAGGCTTGTTTTCGTTTGATTACGTTGTTTTATAGAAAATTGCGTTAAAGATGCGTTAAATATATCTTCATGACGGTAATGACCCAGTGGCACACAATGTCAAAGCAGTTACGTTCAGCATATCAACTATTGGGCGGAAGTTCGATTCGAGCTTGCGACTAGCTGATTTACAAACAGATAGTTTCATAACTGCTCGGTCCATGATGACTTCGCTGACTTCTTTTCAATAATCTGCGTACGTTTGCTTTTTTAATGACATTTTCAAAAGTACTGTGGCGACCAGAATAAGAGGAGAGTAATAATAGAGCGTCACGATTTTGAGTCCCAATCAATAGAAGTCCGTATACCTAATAAGAGTCCGTAATCGGATAGAGTCCGAAAGCACTCACTAATTAGAGTTCATAAATGTCAATTACATATCCCTAATTGTAGCGCATACATGACTCTAGGACCAAATAAAGTTGAGTTCAAAACTTTAAAGCATTCCTAAGTTTTGAAAATACATTACTAAGTATAAACTTGCATTATTTCTCAAGCTATTGATACAATACAAATAAACGCTTAATTTAACGGATAGTTGCAATACCGGATATATCAGTACCGAATGGTGGCGGAGGGCGGGTTAAAAATAAATAACAGTTCGCAACCAAATATTAACAAGGGGGGTTTGGTGCATTTTTCTAAAAGCTGTATTAGTAATAAAATGCTTTTGTTTTACTATTTCTGATTTTTGTTTAAAGTCTCGACCAAGACAGCGTAAAAGGTTAATATGAAGGTATTTCCAAAATTATCCAGTCCATATATATATACTAAAACAACAGTGGTGTTTCATGAGACATATATTCAAGAATTACCACCCGGTTTTGAAATATCAAAAATAATACGACCTGGAAATACTATTTAGTTGATTAATAACCGCGAGAGAGAATTAAATTATTTCTGGTTATTTCTTACTTAATAACAGTAAATATTAACTCCTTCTGAGCCGATTAAATTCCTGGTTAGGGTTGATTAACGAACCCATAATGAGTTCAAACGAGTCAGAATTCTGACTTCTGAAAGACCTAATTCAGAGCACAGACTTTTGAGTGCATTCAAATCATTCTGAGTTCAATTCAACTCACTGGAATTTACAGTGGCAGTGACATGTCCTGAAGGCGATTTTTCGGACCTATTGGGCGAGCACAACTTTAAATTTAAGAGTGTTTCCGCGCGAACCACGAAATTTTTTTATATTTTGGCAATCAAACAGATAAATGAAACTATTCGAAGTACAGCGTTGAAATTACTCGAATTCACGCTATTCAGCGAGCTACGCATCTCACTTCAGTGTCGCTTATAATCCTACACCCACGGCCCCGCGAAACTGGTAAAATTAATGCTCACAGATGCTTTTTACGCTGCGAACAGTGAAAATTTGTTTACATTTCGCATCATTGCAAGTTGAAAATGGCAAAGAAACATAAATAAATTTGTCTCGTTCTGAATTGCCCTCCTTAGCACCCTGCTTCCCCCGATCAGGAGTTCAGGGCGGTTCCCACAGCACTGCCTAAGCTTAAGTTTATCTAGCCCGTTCAGGCTTAAACTTAGGCTTAAGCTTAGGATTCCGCCCTTGTACGTGACTTGGCTTAGGACCAAACTTGGGGTTAAGCTGAGGATAAACCTAGGCCAACTGATCCTCACACTAGGCGCGCATGAGTGGAAACTTTTTGCCGGTGGGCCAGAAGTTAAGTAAAAACAATATCATCGTAGACATCTGATGTTAAATCAACTATAGTCTAATTAAATTTACGACCATAAAAGGTGTATACATTTGCAGTATACAGATTACATTTATCAAAATTTCTTCGTGTATACATACCGCAGTAGTTACCAGCTAACATTTTTGCTAATTGAGAGAGTAGCTATTTTGGCGCAGTCATTTTTTTCTACTACTACTGCTACTGCAAACTGAATACTTCGATACGCTTCGTAATGGCCATTTTGGGTTTTGCACATTAACGTTGTTGATGAGCCAAAAAATGTACCTTAAATTCCCTTGTTTTAAACGGAAAACGTCATTCTTGCATATTAAACTTTTGTTATATATTGTGTTTGAAAACAAGTACCCACTACTTTATAAACGCATAAATCAACGGGTATTTTAAATGAAATATAGCCACAACAGGTTCAAATATTTTTAATTTCGACATTTTTATTTTTCTGTTTATAAAAAACGTTGCCCACAATTCTGATCCTTTCTGCATGTTGGTAATTAACACCCGTTGCAACAGGATCATCGATGTGGACCACGTAAAGATAAAGGGCGAATCGTTTTTCTGCGAGACTGCAATAGAGTAAGTATAAGCTTAAGAGCAATTTTTTGCTTAGACTTATGTTTAAGCTCGTTCTTACGCTTAGGCTTAGGAATATGCTTACACTACTGTTACGGTCCTGTTCCATCCATTGGAAAACTATGTTGACGTATAACCATTATATATATTGAAACTTAATGATTAGCCAGTTGGCGTTTGTTAGATACGGAACTAAAATTGTTACGCCCACTTACTACCGTAAAAATAAAACACTATTTGGCACCGATAGTTGAAGCAGACCTATATTATATGGCAGCATACCTACAGCATAGGTATTATATTATAATTAAAGCGCTGTATATATAATTTACTTTGGTGTGAAATTTCATGAGTCTAAACAGCTTGCAGTTCACATGCTTAGACCTCATTTTAGGCAGAGGCCGGAATATTAGCGAAATAAAGAATACAAAATGATTGTGCACAAAACTCAATATCACCAGCTGATACAAGCATTATATTATTTATTTCAACAGAATAATTTATTCTGAGATATACTTTTAATAACCCTTCTGTAGAACTTTAGAGCCAGCATTCTGCGTATATATAGCACTGAGCTACGCGCTACCCGCGCATGCCCGCGGGTAACAATGGGTACGAGCAAGAGAATTTTGACGCGGGTTCGCCCGCGGGTAAAGAATTTTAAAACGCAGGTAAAAATTTATGATTTTTTTACCCGCCTAAAGCTTTCATAAAAACGGCAAACTTCTAAGATTATGGTTCTGGCTTAATTTGGAACATGCACGCGGCAATACTTTTGACATACATTTCAATGGAATTGTTTGGAGTACAGTTTATCATATAGCATTTGGAGACGTTATTCGCTGGTCCACAGAGGTTATATTTTTCTTTCGCTTGGAACAATATGATTTATACGATTTTAACTACAATGATTTCGTACAAACAACCTAGTTTCAACCGGCGATAGGTGTAAATGTGTTATACAAACAACCTAGTTTCAACCGGCGATAGGTGTAAATGTGTTATATTATCCGTTAAAAAATAAAATTTCCGCGGGTAAAGCGCAAGGCGGGTAATAAATCTTTACCCACTTGCACCTCTGATATAGCAAACTGTTGTACTCAGATAGTTAAACCATAGGTTCGCGTCTATACTCAGAGGGAAGCCAGAGTTAAGCATTCATTAGAAAGTTATTTGCCCCCCACAAGGAAAGCTTCAGCTTCGCTTGTAACCGTGTTATATATCATCGATGTACCCCTCGTAAGATAAGTTTGGCCAGCCTCTACATTTGTGGCGATTCACCAAGCAGATCAGTTCCGTATTTCATAACATATCTGGTTTTATGGTTAACACATTTTGCAACTTTTTATGACTGCACTGCTAGAAGTATAGACTTTCTCCATCATTGCCTCCGCCGGCGTTAGCCTAGAAACGGACAGATTTTGAATTTTTTTCATATTTCAGTTTACAGCGACATCTTCTAATCATTCCACTTGTAAATTTAAATTTTTGATTATTATTTGTAAACCATTTATCGCAGCTTACCCCGCTAAGTTGAATGTAGTTAGGTTTAGGAGTATCGTGCTGGCGGTTGGCGAATTATGGTCAAATAACTGCTTAAGCAGATTTTTACGTTGTGCCGGACAACATGCGAATTACCAAATCAGCTATTTGACCATACCTCACGAACTAATCACCGGCCGGTTGGCGGTAAAATTAGCACCACTGGACTGAGCGCCGTAAACTGTGTCAGACCGTATGTAGATTGTTGAACTTTCAGGCAAATTTTTTTTTCGGCACCTTTAAGAGAAGACATCAAAAATATATTTTTTAAAAATTCACATTTGAGTGTGAGTTGACCATATGAGGTCATGAGAAACTGTAGCAGATATGTAAAATTTCTCAATATCCGACGATTTTGTGCAAACACTGGCTATGGAGATAACGAATAAGGTCCGAAATTTATACAATATCATTAGTCGGCATTTAAACTAAAGAAGTTCACGCTAAAATTTAATCAATGGCATCAGCTGCAAGTTTCACTTTAGATTAAGACAAATATGCTTTGAAAACGAAGATTCAAACTAATAAATAATGTACAACTGTGCGACATAAACCGTCGTTGCCCAATGTCTAAACAATACATCTGTAGGACAGCCGAAAAAATATACCACTTTTTTACATTTGAAATAACTAAATTATATAGACCACAAGTCTCGTATGCGTTAACGTGTTAGCGAAAAAGACTGCATAGTCTAATCGAATTTTTGACTCAGAAACTTGGCTACTATAACAATCTTGAAAACAAGCAGATTTTTTCAAATAAACGAATGTTTAATCGTTTATTGCCCCTTTTCTACATTTTTGAGTGATAATAATATTTGAAATTGAAATCGATGCTCCTGATACCCTCTGTGTTCTGCGAATACAGCATAAGCCTAAACCTAAGCAAAATGAAAAACATAATCCTATAACTAGCCTAAGTCTAAGCTTAATGATGGACGACAAATTGCAAACTCGACGAGATTTCAGATTTACAAGTTGTCGGTCGACGAATTATCGGGTGACGAATTATCGTGCTAAGTGAACTCGCAATTTACATGTTGTTGTTTTTCGTGCAGATTTTTAGCTTTTAGCATCTTTAAGGCACATTAATTCAATTCAAAGAATGTAAATATATGGATTAGCCAATAATATCTATTATAAATCCTGAATTAACATATTCAAAGTGGCATAAAAATGGATTCGTTGCTTATTAGAAAATCAGCCTCTATACGTTAAATCATTATCAACAAAATGTCAGGCTCGTTTAAAAATTATTTCAAATGCCAGCGTTCAGTAAACGTTAACGGCAGTAGAAAGCTGAAAATTTCACAAAATGTATGTTTATAAACCGACAAATTATAATTCAATTGTTATAATATATGCATTGTAAATTGCAGTGAATTAATTTTAATTCAGAATGAGTTGAATCACTGAGTTTGAATTTAGGTCTTTCAGAACTCAGAATTTTGCATTTTGATACGATATTTAATCAACTTACATTGTAATGTTTGCTGTTGTCAGCTCCAAAATAGGTTTTTGAATCGTAGAGGCAATGAAATTTTCTCGTTTATATCGCTCGCTCGCGAAACACGTTTACACGAAACTTACCCCCTTTTGGAACGATATCCTGGCTACGCCTATGTGAAAGCTTGTAAAATTGTTTGCGATAAAGGCGTTGGCTTTGCAAAATAGTGTTACGAAGAGTTTCTACTGCTGAATTGTAAAAGTTGTTATCGTAAATATTCTAATTTGGCGCTAAATTCAACGTTTTCAATTTTGAAACTTTCAAGAAAATTAAAGATGGTCGCAATTATTGTACGCTTACCGAGCAATTTAGATTGGTGAGTACGTAAAAGCGAAAAACGACTAACATATTGATTCTTAAAATAAAACATGAAATTCATTAAGAACAAGTCAATAATGCGCTGATCTTTGCTGACCAAAATCAATTAGTATTTTGACGGCGGTATCTGTCTTGCTGCGCCGTTTCTAATTCTAGCAAAGATATTACCCAACCATCCATTGAGCGTCAATGAATAGCCATGAAATATCTTTGCTAGAAACGCTATCGGAACTGAGTCAGTAAAATAGAGCACTAGCTGTTAGTCTAAGGGATGAGGTAACAAAGACAAAATATCTATTACATTTGGCAATCAATAGCTGATTCAAGATTTTCCAGTGGAACACGATACTTTATGTGTTTAGAAATTGAACAGATTTGTGTTTAGCAAACATTTCAATATTTTAGAATTTACAAAATGCGGCAGGGGTACAAAATATTTCAACCTGGCTTTATGTTTCCGTAATATTTTTCAACTATTTGATTAGAAAATAAATTGTGAGTTTTTCAAATGCATCATTTTTACCGTAAATTTTCGGGATGCATTCGTCACCCAATAACCTGCTGGTTCCGTATTCGCTGAGTTATCAATGTGACAACGGTTTTTTCGTAAATATTGCTTATCCAATAAAATCACACCATCGTATAGTTGCCATATATTTAATTGATTAAACGCACGAGAAGTCAACAGTTGAACCCCTTTGGGAAATTAGATGTTTTTAAAACCAAACTACCGCTATATTTAAACCGATCCATCTGGAGTCTGAACGTCTTTAGTCTCCCTATTTCCGAACGAACAGGCCCCTGTTCATGACTTAGGCTTTAAAATGCAGTCGTTTGACGGTTCATAAATTTGTTTTGAAGTTAAATCAACAATTAGGCATCAGTATTCCCCTTTTTAAATTACGTATTCCGACCTGTATACGAAAGATTTAGCCCTGATAAAACTCGTTCCCGACAGTTCGTCTTCTCGACAGTGCGTCCCTGATAATTCTAGTACCAAAATTTCTGCCACGAAAAAATATTGAAAAACGTTAATTCTGGCCAGGCATGGAATTCGATTATTTCAAAAAGTATATATTTAAAAATATTAATTTTGATTCAAACGGCGGAGGTACGAAATACAGACCCCGTTATTAATTTAGATATTGAACCATCGACATAAACGTTGCTATTGTTATGGCAACGAGTGCCTACAGGTTAAATGTTGTAGCGTTAACGTTATGAATGACAGCAACAGCATCCCCTTTAACACCTGGTGCCATTCAAAATACATATGAACCAGTTGCGAAAGTTTCAATGATGGTACTATTTTCATTAGTGTGAACGCTTTAAAATGCCGTCTTAATGTAAGTTTTCTTTTGAACGATTGTTATCTATCACAATTAGTCTTGTGTCTAAATTGTTTAAAAAAACGTAGTCCAGCCTCATTTCCATAAAACCGATTTCAAATGCCTACCACACTGCGTTATCTGGCAAGCAAACAAACGCTTAAAATGGGTCCAAGTGTACCAAATTACATTTGCGTGCAAGGCGCTCGACCTTTTTTATTTTTGCTGGTCCACTGCTACAAGCCAGCAACCAGCAATAGTTAGCAAAGGGATCTAAATGGTTTCTGGAAGGTGGCACGTACAACTTTCCTAGCATAAAATATTCTATAAATGGTGTATGATAATTATTTATTCACAAAGATAGTTCTTGATAGCATTCATTCGGCTCCGGTGGTTGCGTCCTTACCCCCAGAACCTAAAGTATATGAAAAATTGAGTCAAAAGATACGCTTTTTGTCGCAACTTAGGCCTCTTATAAGTAGATTTTAAACTGAAAACCCTTCTAGACCTTGGTTTTAAATTATTTTTTTAAAAACTTTCACAAATCTGTATATTTTTCATTTTTATAAGCAGTTTGTCGTGTTGCGCTTGTTGTAGTTGCAGTTGCAGTCGTTTTGCATGATTGATAAGAGCAAGCGAAAAAACTATTTTAATAGACCGGGGCACATGTGGTGCCATTTGAAAAACCTATCAACCAACGGTGCTGAGAGAAACCGTAACCTACGAGCCAGATTTCAAATTTATAGCAAAAATGGCTTTACGATGCGTATGGCGAAATATAATTCACGTCAATTTATTTCATATTTTTATTGACAAATTTCGCTAGAAATGTGGGCAGGACGTAGAACGCCCCATACGCGGGGTGCATGCAGATACAGACAGAATATTATTCTTTTCCTAAATTCCTGGATGAGAGATCATAAAGAGCACATTTCACATGATTTGGGTTAATTTTCTGCGATTACAGAGGTAAAAATTTTCTTACTAGTTATGATCGCTAGCAAAAGTTTTTGACACAAAATTGGCGTTGTACCCTGCGAAAATTTATTCCAGTCAGCGCTCCAGATATACACATAAATGTACGCATTCATTTAGTTCCAGAATTAATGCGGAGTTCACGTTATTACTGGGGCAACTTGGAACACGTTTTGTCCCTATTACAATAACTGGTAAACTATACTTTGTTTGTGATAGATCGCCAATGTTATCGAAGTCTTTGTTTTGTGAAAGCAGCTACTCACAGTACCTTGTCAGAAAAACGAGGGGGCACATACGCTGGCCCGCGGCAAATATATCTAATAGTTGAAGACAACTCGCGAGTGACGCAACCGAGTAAGAAGCCAAGCGCAACATAATCACTGTATTTGGAGTTCCAGAGGGGCATTGTTTGTTTTTTACGAATAATTTCCATTTTCCATCATGTAAACTTTTCCGACTTCAACAATGAGTGGGTCAGCCCCACCGGAACGACACTATTATTAAGTTTAAATATCAAAACTAAGCTCTAGAGATGTGTTCTAAATAGGGCCTTGTACGGGAACGTATACTTCATTTTTGTAAAAAAATAGGCGTATAAAAATCACAGCCATCCGTTTAATATTCAACGCGTTAAACAAAAATGTGTACTGTCCATTGAAATCAAATTTGGCACTATTCATTTCAGCGAATCAAGGGTGGTCATAAAATTACATCGACACCTCTGTTCAGAAACGTGCAGCCATTTGAAATTGTAGCAAAATTTACTGTGTTCAAGAAAATGATTCGTATCACTAAAACAATGCTTAATTTCTATGAACATTTGTCGATTGATAAAACAATTTCTCAATCACCATGCACGGAAACTATTTGAATTTAAAAATATAATGTCTGATGTTGGAGCAAAAATGTGAATGAGCCTTTAGTGCAGTTTGCTTGTTGTATTGAAAACTTTAAATTTTATCAAAATGAAACGCTTGTTTACCACCTGTCAAGTAATGCGAAAGCCGCGTGATAGAAATATCATCTACGTTTTGGTATTCTAGTTTTGAGTTTATACGTTTTTACGCAGGTTTAGGTCTAGTGGGCAGGCTTAGGCCTTGTGGACAGGCTTAGGCCTTGTGGGCAGGTTTAGTCCTTGTGGGTAGTCTTAGGCTTTGTGGGTAGGCTTAGGCCTTGTGGGCAGACTTAGGTCTGGTGGGCATGCTTAGGCCTAGTGGGCAGGCTTAGGCCTAGTGGGCAGGTTTTAGCCTTGTGAGCAGGGTTAGGACTAGTGGACACATTTAGATCTAGTGGGTTGGCTTAGGTCTAAAGGGCAGGCTTAGGTCTAGTGAGCAGGCTTAGGCCTAGTGGGCAGGCTACTATAATTAACATGGGCTGTTCATTGCATAATATCATGATGGGTGTTTCGAGAGCTTAGTTAGCGCACATATTCAGACCAGCAAAGCCAAAACAAAAAGTACCCTTGTCTATGCCTTTAAGCTTGCCGCAGCCGAGCACCTGTAGATCGCGAATAAACAATCATTTGTTAAGAAAAGTATTAACTCTCATGACATTTTAAAATTGAAGACTGTAAAATAAATTTACAAAAACGTGCCCTAAATGCCATTCAAACTATTGCGTATTTTATGCAGTGGTTCAAATATCGCAGTAGTATTCTAACAAATTCTACTTAGAAGTAAAATGTACATACTACCTCAAATAGTTTAGTGAATAACCTGTAATCAAAATTCAAGAAATTCGTATTTGAAACAAGTTGGTTTAAAAGGTGGATCCATTGAATTTCCAAACAACATACCGAAGCCACTTAACAACGAAAATTTTGAATTGGGATAACATGATTATGAGGGCACATTGTAAAAAATGGAGAGTCAAATTGACTCTCTCGGAAACAGGCTTTTCCTGACTACACAAACTGAGTCATATTTGACTCCGCCGGAGTCAACAGTGAATCGAATTTGACTCTGGCGGAGTCAAATTTGACTCAGTTTGTGTAGTCAGGAAAAGCCTGTTTCCGAGAGAGTCAATTTGACTCAGTTTGTCTAGTCAGGAAAAGCCTTGTTCCAAGAGAGTCAATTTGCCTCCCCATTCTTTACAGTGTACTAAAATTGCGTCTGGCTTCTTGCTTCCTTCGCTAGTTGGTTTTTTGACTGCTATAAAATATGCATAGTCCTGCTAAACTTGTTTTACATTTCAGACACATACGAAGATAAATCTCAGTAAAGCTTACACGTAAACGTCTTCAAACACAAATGGTAAAACTGTTTGCCGTATTCTCTCTCAGTTGTGTGTAGCACCTATCACCGGTTCGTGATCGGTTTTTAAACAACCTACCGTAGTGCCAAATCTTTACATTCACAAGGCGGTTGGACTAAATGAAGACAAAAATGTACTAAATTTGGAACCTGCTGCTCAAAAAAGATTACTGCAGAAGATTGGCTTTGACTACTTAAATATGTAAATAAACTCAGGCAATCCGCATAAGTTTTATTAAATCCTGAAAAGGTTCAGCGGACACAGCAATCAGCAAAAATGCTTCGGAACAAGTCATTGCTCTCCGAAAAGAACCAGTATTATAAAAATGCTGTTCGCTGTTGGATCCAACAAGTTTGGGGTAAATTTAAAACAAAGAACAGTCCGTAGATAAATAACAGGGGAGCCCTCGGAGAGGCCAAAAAATATCAGTCCACTTCCATTTTATTCGGGTCACAAGAGTACTGCGAAAAACACAGTATGTATTAAGACTCTCTGGGTGCGAGCAATAACTACTGGTCAGGGTACAATTTTTGAGGCGGAAATAAATGGATGTTGCGTTTTACGGAAACAACTTCAATCTGTAAATGGTTAAAATGCCAGCGTCGATCAGAAGCACGCACGAAAAAATTCTTAAAACTAGCAAGTAAATACACTGCTTAGAGAAGGTTCGAAACAACAAAACGGTAAGGTTGTCGGAGACTAACGTAGGTTTGCAATGAATTATCTGTGGCATCACTTAAATGATAGCGTTCTATGCGTACAGGGCCGCAGCCAGATCACGTTGCTAGGGGAGGGGGGATAAAAAATTTTCAGGAGGGGCACACAACGGTTTTGGTTGACTTACAAGCAAGGTTGAAAATTTTCTAGACGGGGCCTAAAATTTTCCAGGGGGGACTCAGTTCCTCGTGTCCCCCTTGGCTAAGGGGCGTAAGCGTATTTAAACATTGGACAGTTTTCTGATCGAAGAAACTTGGGAATTACAATTGTTATCTGTGATTCTCATAATCTACGCAATGAATTCAACTCACTTTTTCTATTTTAAAAACTTTACGTCAAATGTAAATATATTTTGACAGCATGTCAAATAATCAAACGATAGCATTAATTTGCTCAAAATACAGAAGATTACAGGTTGTCATTTTTGTAAAACCAAGATATATAAACGAGATTGAAAATCCTAATCGAACAAACTGATTTTTGCTCAAATGCTTCACATTTATGCGGTACATGTTTTAATACCGAAACCAACTTTTCAAATATGGCCGCTGTTTTCTAGAATTTTGAATTAAAAATTAAATCAAACCATTTCCGCTTTCATGGGTTTGAAAATTTACGGCAAAACATCAGCCATAAAACCTTCATTCCTCAACTTCCATTCACACTTAAATCTGGCTGTGCACAAATTTCTACCAGAGCATTTTAGCTGTGAATAGTTGCAATTTAATTTTCATGATCGTTTCTATATTTACTCCCCCTAAGCCGTGGCAACTGTGATAGCTTGCTGCAACCGCTAGTATATATCAAAGAAAAACAAGATGTCCAATGTTTGCTCACATTTTTGTCCATACCTCCACATCTATTTGTGATAACTAAGCTAACTTTGCTTGATGCAAACGGCCAAAAAAGCGAGTACTCCGCAAGGAGGTTGGCTTGTCGTCGCTCTGACCGTGTTCATGCTTTTAATAGAAGAAGTTTTTTTCTTTATTTGCATAGCTTTATAGTAATTGCATTTACAAATTCTATGGTTGCTTTCACGGTTTGCGCACGGTATTCAAAACTTGAGTATAAAGTTTGCGACGGTAAAACCCAAAATCAACGTTACAAACTTAATAGAAAAGACTACGAGTAAGTAAATGATAAAAATTTTAGTTGCCTCTTGGACTTCATGATGCATAATTTCAAATACCACCGTTCACTTAGTGATGTAACCTCAAACTTTCGATGTGCTGCAGTGGCAGATCTCAAAAATTGTACACAAGTAGGGCAAATTAAATCTGCATAATGCGATGAATTTTTAAGCTCATCGTTCAGTGATTCGAAAGTTACATGACCTATGACCGATGTGTGACAGATGCTACATACATCTGAGAGTACGGGCGCAGATTTAAATCTATTAAAGTAATTTTGGAGTGTTTACAACACGACAGAAAACAGTAGATTTTAAGCCTAAGCCAAGGAAAAAATGCTTAACCCTTTCACGCATAGTCTACCCCAAGCCAACTCCCACTAAGTCTGTGTCATATATGTTGGCATCAAAAATAGCGGCTTTGTTTACAACTAAGTACGTGGCGCGAGCGGGTGCCGACCAATGCAGGCACATCTTTGACCCCTTAACCCTTTAACTCATAGAGTATACTATGAGCAACTAAATACAATAATATACGAGCAATACAGACACTGTGAGCAGTGTTTAACAATTCTAACATATATGCACAGTGCAAAATCTCCACAAAACGTCAGAGCCCCTTCGGGCTCGAGCGTCAAGCTCCTATAGCTCAGTGGTCATCGTAAACGCCTCCCACCCGGTAGACTGGGGATCGAATCTTACATTGAAATTGCATCTCACATAAAATTGAAAGTATTCATGTGAGAAAGGGTTAAGCTTAATCTATTCTAGTCCACAGAAAAACTCTCCACCCCTGATTTTTACATAGGCCCGACCAATTTTAAGGTCCACGAACGATAGGAGATTTACACTGCTAAATTATGGTGACATGCAAGCATGACAGTGGTCACTATTTGTTTTCTGTTGCAATTATTGCACCCGTTCAGTCATATTGCCAATATGGATAGGCAGAGTTGCATGTATAGACCATCCTCTATCACCAGTTATTGACAGGTCTTGTTAATGGCAATTTGTCAATTGAAAATTTGCAATTTTGGCGTGAATTTTGCATTTGATTATGGCTATATATCAGTTGCGTACACTGCAATAAATGGAGAGTCAAATTGACTCTCTCCGAAATAGGCTCTACGGAACTACACAAACTGGGTCAAATTCGACTCCACCAGAGTCAAACGTGCGACTTTACTGAGTCGAATTTGACTCTGGCGGAGTCGAATCCGACTCAGTTTGTGTAGTCCCGTAGAGCCTATTTCGGAGAGAGTCAATTTGACTCACCATTATTTGCAGTGTAGGCAGAATTTCAGGTCGGAAGGGTTTAACCACACGATATGTAAAAGACACGATTATACTTCTGGTATTCCAAAGTTAATTCTAAAGTATGTTACAAGTGTTTTTCTTGTCTCGTCAGAGACTTTGAAACGGGATATATCCTGTCCATCACATCACTTATATATACCAATCGATAGTTCACAAATTAACTTTATTTTTCTGATTTCTGTTCAGTATTAGAGTGGCGCTGTACTTGTCATACCGTCAGGCACCCGTACAGCGCCGTCCTTCATCGTCTGTCACCCGAACGGCGTTGTCCGTCATCGTTCGTCACCGTTCGGCGCCATCGGTCACCGTACGTTACCGTGCGGTATCGTACGTGAATTACGCACGTACAGTGCCGTATGGTGACGAACGGCGACGGTACGGGTGATGGACGACGACGAACGGTGACGGACGGCGCGGTACGGGTAACGGTTGTTGTCGGACGTCGCCGTACGTGTGACGGACGGCGCCGGACCTCAACGAATGCATAGTGCAACCCTCAGTGTGAACTTGGACATCTAGTTGGAAAACAAAGTTTCGCTTCGGCAATACTTCTCGTAATACACCGATCCTTAAGAAACGATGATAAGCTACCAACAATACTAACCAAATCCTAAAAGCCGCGTTTTGAACGCATCAGCTTAGACTTAATAGAATAGAGAGGTTTTGGCTCAATTTAAATTTCACTAACTAAGACAATTACATAGCTACAAAACGAAAGGTTTGTAGCAAGCTTTGCTATGATCGAAACGGCGATGTTTTGTGTGCGGAGCCTGAAAAGGTTTATTATTGGAAAACCAATGCGAAATTTTAGTACAAACAGACAAATCTCAAATACTATGTTTTATGACTAAGGGTGGCGTTGTACTTGTCCGTTGCCGTCCGGCGCGGTCCGTCAATGTCCGGCACCATACGGCATCGTACGCGAGGAATTCACGTGCGACGGGCGGCGCCGTACGTCATCAAACGTATAGCGCCACCACAAGGATACTGGTTGTCACCATTGACGTAGCCAGCATTTGAGAAATGCTGCTTATGATTTATAAGGATTTCGAAGAAAGGTGGTTCCTTGTATCACCAACTTAAATGTTTCATAGAAACTTGTGCAAAAATCGCAATGGAAAGTTGGTCTCCTAATCCTCCTTGGATATGCCCTTAGTTATGGGTTTAGTAACACAGAAAGACACCGAAAACAACGAACAACGAACCATCTGCGTGTCTTATCATATTGTGGATTGTATACAGTCAACTTCTTATTAAATTCGATTTTATGGACTGTGAGCTATGCGGCAGCAGGGTGTAAACGGATTGTAAAATTAGTGATCATTATCACGAAAATAAAAACGGAAAACGAATATTGAAGTATAAAACTTTAAACGGATTGTAAAATTAGTGATCATTATCACGAAAATAAAAACGGAAAACGAATATTGAAGTATAAAACTTTAAACGGATTGTAAAATTAGTGATCATTATCACGAAAATAAAAACGGAAAACGAATATTGAAGTATAAAACTTTAAACGGATTGTAAAATTAGTGATCATTATCACGAAAATAAAAACGGAAAACGAATATTGAAGTGTAAAACTTTAAACGGATTGTAAAATTAGTGATCATTATCACGAAAATAAAAACGGAAAACGAATATTGAAGTATAAAACTTTAAACGGATTGTAAAATTAGTGATCATTATCACGAAAATAAAAACGGAAAACGAATATTGAAGTATAAAACTTTAAACGGATTGTAAAATTAGTGATCATTATCACGAAAATAAAAACGGAAAACGAATATTGAAGTATAAAACTTTAAACGGATTGTAAAATTAGTGATCATTATCACGAAAATAAAAACGGAAAACGAATATTGAAGTGTAAAACTTTAAACGGATTGTAAAATTAGTGATCATTATCACGAAAATAAAAACGGAAAACGAATATTGAGGTATAAAACTTTAAACGGATTGTAAAATTAGTGATCATTATCACGAAAATAAAAACGGAAAACGAATATTGAAGTATAAAACTTTAAACGGATTGTAAAATTAGTGATCATTATCACGAAAATAAAAACGGAAAACAAATATTGAAGTAGAAAACTTTCAAACTTGTTTAATTTTTCTGCTAATATAATTCAAGTACAGGGCTTTCTAATATATAAAAAATAGTGGATGCATCCAAATTTTACTGTTACAAACAATCCGCACTTAATACGTGATTAGTGCTAATTTTTAGCATAAAGATAATATAATTTCCGGAATATTTATGACGGAAACGAACATCCATATTTACAGGAAACGGAAACAAATGTCCTATTACATCCGGCAGTAATTCACATACCATGCCACACCGTGTAGGACAGTCGACGGCATCGAATGATGTCTGCGGATGCCATTGAAATATTTAAAAAGTATATAGCTCCACGTTATGTCGGTGTCGGATGACAAGTATAGCACCACCCTACATACAAAAGTGGTGCTAAACTGGTCATCCGGCACCGTGCAGCAAACCTCATACAATGCCGAACGAGGCTTATGCTTATGCTTTATGCTCAACGGTGTCGGGAAGATTCCAGTTGTGCTGAAAGGGCATTGAAATAGGTAAAGAAGTTGAGCTAACTGTAAGAAAATGAGCTTAGAAGTTTTCAATACATATATCAATTGAACCTTCTCTTTATATATTGAGTAGCAGGTTACCATATTTCCTACAATTACATTCATACTTAAATTAATAGCATAAATGATCATAACTTGGCTTCAGTCGAATCGTAACTAGAATTTCACTTTGGGATGGTAAATCTTTAACTAAAGGATAATTTTCTAACCCTCAAGATTCAGACGGTTATTCGAAACCCTGTTTATGAGTGCTTTCTTTTTGTTCTTTGAGATTTCCAAAAAATATATTCCCTCTATTGGTCGCGGTCCTCGTGTATAACATGCCTGTTGACCTGGTTCGATGATAACTTGAAAAAAATCGCAATCTCGCACAAATCTGGAATAATGGCAAACCAGTATCAATTATGAAACCGTTTTATACAGCTTATATCAGTGTTTTTCACTAACCAACAATTTGGCAATTTTCGTTTTTAAGTTTATAAAAAATGTCACTGCTCGATTAAGTATAGACGTTTAAAAAGCAATATTATTATAAAATATGTGTGCTCAAGACGTTTTAATTGAAGCCTGTCGCTTTTTTCATGAAAGTTAAACCAACCCACCCCTGTTGGCAAATGGCGCCACGGGTAGGTTAATGTTTGTTTCATATAATTACTGTAGCGACCCGAATAAAGAGGGGACTGATATTTATTTGGCCTCTCCAGAGGGTACCTCCCCCTTGTTATTCGGTTACGGACTGTTATTTACTTTACGGACTCATATTGATTGGGACTCCAAATGGGAACTCCCTCTTATTCGGATAATTACACTATTCATATTTGAACATGCAAACGAATGGATCTGGTTTTTTGAAAAATTTGTACTGAAATCGTAGTAAAGAGAAAGACGAGCAAGGTATATTTTTCATTCCATTAAAATATAATTAGGATCAATTTAAATAAACTTGCCGGATTCAAATCCCAATGAAAATAACCAAATGATTTGAAGTATATACGCTAAGGATATTTCTAGCACATGAATATGGCCTATTTTTGATCTTCTATGGCATTAAATAAAAACCGGGAAGCAACCACTGGGTTATTGTGTGTAAGTAATCAAACGTCGCATTAAAAACATTTCAATTGATGCAAACCAAAGACAAATATAAATGCTCAGTTGATTTGAAAAACTCTAAAACCCACAGGAAACTAAAGAAATTATTTATAAATAGTGAAAGTTTTTTCAATATTATTGATATCGTTTTGCCCACGGGTGCGACCAGCCAATGAAAATACACTAGGCATGGACACGCAAAACAATTGAAAATAAATAAGCTAGTCAACCTGTTTTGCGCAAAGCGCAAAAGTTAGCGAATGTACAACAATCTGCATGCAAATTTTGTTTTCACAAAATAATCACGTTTCTGTTCTAAGAAAATATAAACAAAAATAGATGCCCAAAATACGTATTGGTTTATTTTTTTGGAAAATTTTTCTAAAGACTGAGTGAAATATAGCACCCCTGATTTAACAAAGTTGCCTTATCAAGATGGATGATACCAAGAGGGTGCAACTTGCTAAAGTTGTGCGTGGTACAAAATGCACCAGCACACGTGGTGTATTTGCCCTACGCTACCATATTCTGAGAAAGGCGTGGAGTAGTGGTAACAGCGTCTGCATGACACGCAGAAGTCACTAGTTCGAAACCACGCGTAACCCGCTTTTCCAGCTGCTTAGTTAAAAGGTCTGAAGTCCCGGTTCCTGCCGAGAATAACAATAGGTGGTACACATTTGAGAATATTGGCTCAGACTTGCATTTTGTCTATAAAATGCAGAGTAATTTGAAATGTACTCCGTACACATATAACTAAAATGGAGTAGTGACATAGATAGCCAAGAGCGCTAGTGTCAAGCTACGACTAATAATTTGGATAGTTTCATGTATTTAAGTTCAATTTTAATGATGTACCTATACAAGTTGTCGCCGATCATAAACAGCATCCTTGCCATTTCCTACTGTTTGAATAGCAGTTAATGCATTAAAAATACATTTCCAATTCCAAGTATCTACTTTGCATTTCCGTGAAGGCTTGTTTATGCAAAAATGTTACCTAATCCAGTATCTCTGACATCGGTATATAGAACAAACGACTTACTAAAATATGGATACGCCAATTGCTAACTAATTTCTACCAAAGCGAGGTGTTATGACAACAAAAATTTCGATCAATTTTAGTGTTTAATTCGCAGATTTTTACGTCTAGTTCTTTACATCGTTGTTGCAAAATTCAAAATGCAAGTTCTCCCCAGCCTCAAACAGTACCTTGTATAATGATGATAATTTTGTCGTTGAGGATGGCAAAGATGTTACTAAACGGATAGGTGCTTATCCGTTTCAAACGGTAGCTCCAAAAATGGTTCGTTTAAGATGCTTAAAAGTTTTCCGCATTAACAGAATGATTTTTATGTCCAGTTGTCGCTATAATATTTGCACACCACAATAACGCTTTAGCTTGTTCAGAATTGAACCCATAGCTAGCTAAAGATGATAGTGGAGTCAAAGAAATTTTATCAGCGACATGCTGTTGATTTTTCAAGATTTTACAAGCGGAGCAAAACTAAAATTTCTTCAAAGGGCTGAGCTATGGCTGCCCTTCTCTGTCTACAGGCTCTGTGAGAAGTGCAATGAAAAACTTTGATATGCAAAACATAAGTCGCATGTTGTCTTTAACGGTACTTAGCACATTTCAACACCCGAACAACTCGCCGAACGATATATTCTAATCCATCGACTTAAACTCATCAGTTCGTCGCTAGTTGTGTTATCCCTTGTGCACTTTTCCTTACATTTGTGTACCAATCACAAAGCCTTTGATTATGCGTTTGCATAAACCTCGGCTTAAGCCTAAACCTTAAAGAGCTTGATCCGAAATTGCCGGAACCTGCGGTAGAAATTCTACCCCAACCTGTGAGCAGGAAGGCAACTTTCATGAGATACATCACCAATCAAATCACCGCTTTGCCATTTTCAAAGTAACCAATCAGCATGTAGCATACGCCGCGAATAACGTACTGGGTTTAAATCACACAATCCGACAGCCTCAATTCTATTTGTTTGATTTTTCAAATTAGCTTGACCTTCAGTGGCGTGTTAATAATTTCTATTTTGTCTATTTTATGTGCAGCCAAATGTAAAAATTATAACCATCATAACGTTTTTATACTATTCTATTTGGCCTGGTTTGCATAGTATATTCTAAAATATAAATAGGACCTATCGCTAGTAATAGCGACAAACTTAGCAGAAAAAATTTATTTCTGAAACAAAATTCATATGCTGGCCAATCCTACTGCTATAAAAAAACGACTGCGTTTAAAAAACCTGCGATAAATTCATAATTATAAGACATATTTTTGTAAGCAATAATATAAGTGCAGGTACTTGAGAAATAATGGTCTGCGCGATGATTTATAAGTAAAAGTCAATGAGCACAACCACTTCAAGTAGTAAAGCTATGCTGGGTCAACCGGAAGTAACGAATTTGGAACAGCCAAGCTAAAAAGAATGTAAACAAAGTTTAGCCAAAGTTAAGGCAATAAAGTGTACTCCAATATAAACCGAACTTCTAAAAATACTGCAGTTTATTGAGCGAAGTTCGGAGTTTCGCGAAGCGTTTTATATCTTATACTTGTAGATCGAAAGGTGGATATCGTTCCGTCCGCGCGTCTGTCCGTTTGAAAAGAATCTTAGAAACCGCTGAACCAATTTGGATACACATTTTTTGTTTGAAAGCTTATTATCCTCTCTGATTACTAGGCTACAAGTAATGTAATTTCAATACTGGATGTTGGTATGCGTGGTGTAGTATACGTATGTGCATAGTGCGTATGTAAAACACATACATACATACTGGTGCACATGTAGCTTTAAAGAAAAATTATAACATCACTCGCGAGCGAGAGGTGCGAGGTTCGATTCCCGGCGTGGCCATATGCTTCGGAGAAATTTAGGGGAAAAACTATGTATATCTGCGGTACTTCGAAGAAAGGGACTACGCCGATAAATTATTTACAAACCTCCAAAATCGATAATTGAATAGTTATCTAATAGCTAGTTTGCATATTAGCTTAAAGTAATCAACCGAAATTAGGACTTTTTTAATTATTGCATGGATTATTAGGGTTATTGAAGAGTTTTTGGGTGAGGGCAATCTAAATAAATTGTTTATAGACCTGAAAGTCCGATAATTAATAGGCAGCTAATAGCTAATTTGCCTATTAGCTTAAGCATTTAAGCCGAAATTAGGAATTTAAAAATTATTTCAGTAACTTTTTAAGGATTACAAACAGTCACATTCAGTACCAAAGCATTTTCGTGTGCGAGGAATCTGAATAAATTGTTTATAACAATCCAAAACGATCAGTGAATAGTTTACTAATATCTAAGCTACATATTAGTTTAATTGGAAATTAAGTTGTTCAAACTATCCGTTTGTGCTTTATAAACCAGAAATGTTTGAACAGATTGATTAAAAGTAAGTATGTCCGAGCTTCGCTCAATACATAATTAAGGAAAACACTGATATAAAAAAATTTCAATAAAACGTCCGCATTATGTCTTATTTGTTGCAGAAATGAAGTCAAACTTTTACGTTTAATCAAACTAAACTTGCCATAATTCAAATCGGTAATAATGATATAACTATCTAATTTAACTAAAACTTAAAGGACTCGAAATACTGACTCGTAATTAAACGTATTGTCAATGATTGTTTAATTGAGTAAAAACGTTGTTTTGAAAGTTCCTCAATGAAACATCAGCATCGGTGATTTATTAGCAGCAAAGCTGATGTCAAACTTACCGATCCATCAATCGATGCCTTTTAATTTTTTTACCTCACAAATGTTTCTATTTTTCAGATCAAATTTTAAACTTAGATTTGATCAACCAAGTTCTCGACTTGGCGGCGTTTGCGTTTACCATCACTACCCCAGATATCTTGAAGTTTAGTTCTTCGCATAATTAATAGTCGTTAAACGCTGTGCATTGTGTGCTGATTGTACTTACTATAGTGACCTGAATAAGAGTGGGGATAATGAAAAAGGGTCGCTATTTTGAGTCTCAATCGATAGGAGTCCGCATCCCTAATCAGAGTCGGTAAGCGGATAGAGTCCCTTAATCCTAATTAAGCTCGTCAATCATCTCTAATTGTCCTACATAAACGACCCCAGGACCTTATAAAGTTAAGTGCAAAACTTTAAAGCATACTTGAGTTTCGAACGTACCTACGTCTATAAGTATGACCTTGCATTATTGCTCAAGCTTTGTATACATAACAAATAAACGTTTAATTCAAAGGATAATTGCAGCACTGAAAATATGGGGGCACCTCTGGTGACAGGACAAAAAATATCAGTCCCCTCTGTTATTATTCCCGGGGAGTACCGATTGGCGACAATGATACACCAATACAAATACAAAGGAACAGGTGTGTGATTTAACAATTTGTTATTTATTAAACTACAAACCAACTGTACCAATTAAAGTCAGCGGTTAGGTTTTCGCGCGCTGGTCAATTAACCATAATGAAATAAATTTTAATGATAGGTTATTTAACTTAGGAACCAACGCATACGAGTTTATTTCGTGGATATTAGTGAAATTAACTTTAGCCAGCACCAGAATGTTTTGATTAACATGTGTTTCGTATGAAAGGTTAAGAAACAAAAATAGTTTATTCGCCGAACCATATATGTTTAGTACTACAAACGTTCAAGATATATATTCAACACATCATTAATTCCATGCCTATCACTGATGGAATAGCAGATGTTTATGGGTTGCGGCCTCTCCTATTATTTTCGGTCAGAAAATATACATTCGAGCTAATGATGAAAAGGAGTGGCTAAAATTGCGTTTGACTTGCCGCTCCGCTCGCTTCAGCGGTCTGTGACCCTGTATTTTGGATTATCTGTTGCGCATGTGACGCTTATAACAGATACAAGCTTATTTTCGAAACGTTCACTATCTTTAATGCTAACCTAAAGTTTGACAAGCAAATCATAGGTTTGTCAAAGTATAAGCCAACATCATTAAAATCAGGTTCTCAACTATCAAAAAATTTTAAAATTAAACTAAATAATTAAAAATTGAGTTTGTTTCAAATTTAAAGATGACATTTTTGTTGCAGTGATTCACAGAATTTACTGAAAAACGGTAAGCTTTAGCCGATTAGGTTGAATCAACACGATGGATGTGGTAATGTAGAGACCATAATAAGAGGGGGCAGCTAGAGGAGTCCCCATTTTGAGTCCCAAGCAATAAGAGCCCATATCCCTAATGAGAGTCTGTAAACCTATAGAATCTCTAAACCCTAATTAGAGTCCATAAATATCACTTATCCCAAAGTGCATAAATCACACCAGCACCAAATATAGTCGACTTAGAAACTTTAAAGGATACTTAGTTTTGAAAGTACATTCTTAAGTATAACCTTGCATTATCGTTTAAGGTTTTAATACAAACAAATATATAAACGTTTAATTCAACAGATACTTGCAATTCCAAATATATATCAGTACCGAAGGGCGGGTTAAAAATAAATCACAGTCCGTAACCGTATAACGGGGGGTACCCTCTGTAGAGGCCAAATAAATAACAATCCCCCTCTTATTCGGGTCAGGTCACTCCAGTACTCGTTTCGTGGCAGTTTTCTTTGAAATTTGCTAAATTTGGCTTAAAATAGAATTAGATTTTCGTTTAGACTTAGGTTTAAGCTTTTAACCTTGGAGGACGTTGTAAATATGCCGGCGCAGCGAAGTGATCGTTGCGATGAAGTTTTATTAGTTCAGTTTAGTTTTCAAACGTATCAATTTTCCTATTCAACGAATATATAAGCGTATTATACCATATCGCATACTGCTTAGTAACACTAGTTACTTAACCTGGTTCAATATTTTTATTAACGCCTAACCCTAAACCAACTGAAAAATGAACTTCGGGCTTGTGTACACTTCCTGCTACAACGACTCTTAGGCTGACGCCGAGAGTTCTTACTTATATAGTCTCATTCTTCATAGAACCTAAGCCTATGAGGTTTAAGTTTAAATTTGAAAAAAGTGCAAAAGACTAAACAGTTGAACATTGCTTAACCAAAGTAATAAACCATGATCAGTATTACTTCTGTGGCAGTGATATTTGTAATTTCCTTTATCCGAAAGACGATATGATTCAAGCAATTTCCGTTCGTTTACTGAAACATAAGGTGAATTTGTGAGACGGGAGTAAAAAATTACAGCAATTCATTTTACATGCGCGTCTAATCATAGTGGGATTTTAACCGCATCTGCCCGCGTGTAAGCGGGGTCGGTTAAAAAATTTCAGTCTCGGGTATACCCGCGGGTAAAGATTCAATTTTTTAAGGTTCCAAAAAATGTCCCCCATGGGACCCAAAATTTGTTTCAAGAAAGTTAGACAAATTATATACCATTCGACGCAGCTTGCAGCGCTGAGAGTTGAATCAACAGTGGATGATCTTTTTTGACAAGAGTGTGCAACTGTCTAATTTCTCGTGACACAAAATGTACCGGCACTCGTTATGTTTTTGACCTCCCCCCTCACTTTAGGGCAGTGGCGGATCCAGGATCTCAAAATGGAGGGGGCCAAAATTTCACAGGTAATAAACTTATTTTTGACCCATACTGTAGTGACCGAAATAAAAGGAGGGTCCCCATTTTGAGTCCCAATATAATTTTTGTCGAGATGCTGTTGGGGGGGGGGGCACGGCCGGGGTGGCCCCCCGTGGATCCGCCATTGCTTTAGGGAGTCGATATCACATGTTACACAGATGAAGCATATGAAGAAAAAAATAACTTATTTTCAAGAATATAAATGAAGCAATTTTTTATTAGCGTTTAATGATTTTCTCTGTTCGCACGAATTTCACCCTCCCCCTAAATAAGAGAAATGGAGACCCAAAATGCAACGTGCGCTGGGTTCCTTTTTTACACAGAATGTACGAAGCTGCACACTCTTGTAAAAAGAGTCATTATCGACTCTTGGTTGAAAGAAGTAAAATTTTCCGCAATTGGACGTCAGGCTAACGAGTTATGGGTCAAATAACTGATTTCAACGATTTATGGGTAAACGCCGGCTGGAGGGGATAACCGAAAAGGCCCGAAAATTAACAGTTTTTGTTCTGGCCAAACTTTTCTGATAGAGGCTGGGTTTTTGAGATCTTACTTAAGTATTTATTTAAGTTGCACTAAAGTAATTATTTAAGTAGCCTCCTTAAGTAAATACTTAACTTTTTGAACAAAAACAGATAAACGCCAACTAGAAGCCATTGTCATAACAGAAAAGTAAAAATTTTGCTTTAAGAGGCACCATAAGTGCACAATTTCAATTATACAAAGGTATTAATATGCTCGAACTGTTAATCTGTAATATATCAAATTTCGTCAGCAACTTAAGTATTTATCTAACTTAAAATAAGGTTTCAAACACAGCAAAATGGTTAAGTATTTGCTTAGCTCATACTTAAGTACGAATTCGAACTTCAGTATGGTTTACCCAGCCATAGTCTGTTTTACTTCGGCTGAGTTTCTGTGCGGTGATTTTCCGGCCCAGTATTTGTTTGGCTTTGAAATTTTATGGATTCTAGTAGAAATTTCTGAGTAAAATTCATTGGAGCTATAATGTAAAATGTCATTAAAATGCAAATCACTCACCGATCTTTAAAATACTGGTTTAATTTGAGGCGTGGGAAAAAGGTCGGTAGCGGGTAAATCTTTTTAGCGTGGGAAAACCAGCAAGTAAGCCATTCTTATTGGAGTGGGTAAAGCGCGGGTCGAATAAATAATCCTTACCCACATCATAAACACTCTTGAACGACAAGTTGTCAGGCGCCGAATTGTCGTAGATTCGAATAGTTTACATTCGCACGAAGCGATAAATATTTTTTGTACTTTGCATTTTGACATGTTCAAAGTTGCAAAGAAACAGAGTTTTATTTCGGTGAAAAATATCCCGCATGGACACACTGGCGCCTCCCGCAAACCATCCCGGCACAGTGCATGAACGTAGCGGGATCTAATATTGTGAAACTGGGTCATGTTCTGTAAAATTTCATGAAAAACGCTGGACACACTGGCGCCTCCCGCAAACCATCACGGCACAGTGCATGAACGTAGCGGGATCTAATATTGTGAAACTGGGTCATGTTCTGTAAAATTTCATGAAAAACGCTGGACACACTGGCGCCTCCCGCAAACCATCACGACACAGTGCATGAACGTAGCGGGATCTAATATTGTGAAACTGGGTCATGTTCTGTAAAATTTCATGAAAAACGCTGGACACACTGGCGCCTCCAGCAAACCATCACGGCACAGTGCATGAACGTAGCGGGATCTAATATTGTGAAACTGGGTCATGTTCTGTAAAATTTCATGAAACCCCCCCCCACCGACAACCCCGCCCCCCACCCGCCCCCCACACCCAAACCCCCAAAACCCCAAAATTTCATGAAAAAGCCTTCTTGTGTTAATAGGGCCGATAAGTTACTAAAAACAACGGAATAAAGTCCTACCGACCGACGTTCCCTAAACCAATTCTGACAACGCCATTTACATGCAGGTGATCTGACCAGGGGGTATATATAAGAAAAAAATAGAGGGGATATATACATTATCGAAATTCTTGTACAGATAAAATAAAACGCCATTTTACAGGCTCTAAAAAATAACCTGATGGATTCTTCTTGAATTTACAAATAAGGATATACCCTCCCGAAATAGAAACAAACATTTGATGCAGTATCGGTGTTGTAGTTATCTGTTGCTTTTGCCATCCACGGCAATTATTAATGGGTCCATTGAGACACAAAAGAAATATGAGCTGTTTGGCATGATTTGTTACACTGCTCAAGATCTGGGTTACGTCAATTGAACAAACAGTGCTTCCTAAATACCTATAGCACTACAGTAATAATACATCGTTTAATTGGTGTTTCTAACTGTGAAGTAATTACACTCGTCTGTTGTTATAGTACGTTTGTTTTAAATTTAACGTTAAGCTTAGGCTTAGGCTTGGGTAAAGGCTTGACAAAGACGTTTATATCGTAGGTCAGACGTTTGCTATGCGTAAGCTAAAACGTAAGCGACAATGAGGGCGAAAGTGGACAGCATAATGCAAGCTGTCGTAATAGCAATACAAAATCTCTAGGTTCGATTGCTTGTGAACGATAGAACTAATATGCAGCTATAGATCAAAGATTTGTTGGTGGTGAAGCAATGATCTGTGGCTGGAACTATACATGCTTCTGATTTTGCACTGATTTCAATACAAAGTTTATTGGATTGCTGGAGACTTCTCGCTTGATCGAACCAACTAAATCCGTCCTGACCTGGATTAATTCTTAATCTACAAGGCATGGTTATTTAATTTAAATTGAATTTCAAATGCAAGCCGGTAGTTAAACTCATTGGTTCCATGCGGTGAGCATATGGAGACACTGCTTGGATACAACAGATTGACGCTCAAACTTGAGCGGACAGTTCGTGTTGGATATATTTTTACTGCGAGTTCTAGTACAATTGTAACATATTTCGCACATAATGTAGTTAAATTTGTATTTAAGAATCATGTCAAAAACAAAGCGCTATTTTAAACACTTTTCGCGTTTCAAACGTAAATCGCTTTCTTGTACATAAAAAATCTAACATGAATCATTAGTGTACCAAAGAAATATTGCGGAAACGCTTTAGCGTTTGTCAAAAAAAAGTAATTCAGTTTCAATGACCCTATTAACTAAGAACAGTTTATGAATGGAAGATCAAATTATTGATACTCGAAATATATATCAGCAACGCGCCGTAAGTAAGCCCATATCAGCATTTACAAGGGCGCATAATAGTCCAATTAAAACGGATTATAATCGGTAGACGACAAATAATACAACCAGTAAATTATATTAAAAACCGCAAAACAAACCGGGAAAGCGACCATTGAAAAACAGTCAACTTGTCGTGCGGTTAGCGAATTGAACCGGATAATTTTTAGTCGTTCTATAGTTTCCCAAATTTGGCCTGTATGATAACATGGTTTAAAAGTTAATTTTGAATTTTTAACCTTCGAATAATTTTTTTGGTTGTGTTTGCCTTTTCGGTGAAATTTTTTGTTAAAAAACGTAACAAGTGGCGGTCGCGGTGGCTGAATCCTATGTATGTCGGGATTAATTCTGTGGTCGGTTTGACAATTGTTAACCCGCGGCTCGTGTTTGTATTGGTTCATTATATTCGCTGTTGATGTGACTTGTAACTCAAGTGAACATCGAGGACCAATCGCTTGCGTTGAAGTCACATCGTTGTCCAATGAGCGTTGAGCAAACGTCGCTGTACTGCAAGCATGATTCGATAGTAAAAATTGATTGGTTGTTGCCGCACTATCAATTAATATTGTTGTGCATTCTTTTGGCGTTTTGTTATACTTCTGCTGTGATTTTGATGTTGTTAGAGGTAAAATTTTTGGATTGTTTTTAGTTGTTTCTGCGCAAAACGAGCTACTTCCAGACGGTTGCGGTGCGCGAAACATTAGGTCGTGCTGTGTTAGTAGTTTTTTGGTGTTCAGCGGGTTTTGATCAATGCTTGACTGTTTGTTGGATGACCAATTTTCCACCGCCGAAGATTTGGTTATCTGAGCTTGCTGATCCGGAACGTCACAATTTGATGCTTGGGCTATTATGCTGTTATTTTCGGCGTCAAAACTGTCGGTGTAAATTTGTTGAGTTTCGATCATCTTAACTTCACTCAACTTTTGCCACGAGTTCAACGCTTGTTCAGTTTCACTTTTAGGCATGGATGATAAAGTGGCAGGGTCGAAAGAGATTCGTTCAGTTAAATTGGAATGGCTCAAATCTAGCGAAGCTTGTTTGCTGTTGCATAACTGTTCTGCAATAACCTCTTCATCTTCTTGATTTATTGTTTGCCAAATCAGTCCTGGCGTTAGTTCACAATGTAAATTATCTTGGTCATCGTCAGACTGAGACGCTAGAGTCTCGATGCCCAAACTCACCGCTGTTCGCGAAGTACTAGCGCCCTCTTCGATAGACAACTTATGTCTAGACAAAGGGCTAACTCTTTCCAATGTGTCACGAACCGCTGATACCCCTGTTACTTCCTCACTTTGTGTCATTTCCTTATTTGGAACTATTTGTCTCACAAAATGTGACGGACTAATTTTTTGCATGATTGTAAATCGTCGATTTTGATTACGCTGATGTTGCTGTTGCTGTTGGTGTTGCTGGTGTGGTGCTATTTGAAACATTGAGTTGACCCGGCGTGCGCGATCCGATGGTGAATCTTGTTCGACGAGTTGAGAGTAGCATAGAAATTTGTCCAGTTCACAACTGTCACTGTCATCGGTGTCGTAATAGTCTACTGTTCGGCTACAGTCTTGAGCTGCTTTTTCGATCGCGACTTCTGATGATTTTGACAGCAAGTTGAGGGGTTTTTGAAGGAAGATATTATTTTTGTTGCTCGTTTCAGTCTGTCTTGGCGTCGGATGTTTTTGTTTACAACTCGAGGTTGGTACCCGCAACGTCTCAGCATCAGCACCGCTCCTAGATGATTGTTTTTCGTTGTTTGCTTGAGCTTTCAGCTTCGTTAACACCGATGCTGGTTTTCGATATCGTATTTGTTGGTCATGATTCTTGCTATTTCTGTCATATTTGCTATGCCTAGTCCCAGGGTGATCTCTGCGCACGTCAGTTCTGTTTTCTTCAGTCTCTGAGTATACCGACTCTGATTCGAGACCAGCAGAATCTCGCTCCAAGCACGCACTAGCAGCATCGCTCGCAAATTCATGTTCCTCATACCCTTCAGTTTGGTCGCAATCCCGTAGCTTTCTACGCTGTAATGGATCATTGTCAGACTTTGTCGTGTGTTCTTTGTTCCGCCGACGAATTTCCGTTAACCATCGCCCTAAAATCTGTTGACCCAGTTGTTTTTCGCGTTCACGTCGAGATAAATGACACACCAGCGCTAGTTCGACTAGAGTAAAAAATATAAACAGTACACAGTTGATCATCCAAACGTCCATACATTTGATATACGATACTCGGGGTAAATGTCGAAGTACAGTGCCGAATTGAAACGTTAGCGCGAGCAGCGAGCTAACCCCAAGAGTAATGCGCGCAGAGACTGCACGCGGGTCTAAATAAAAGCTAATCCAAGACGATATTACAGTAAGGGACGTTGGAAAGTATGCTTGGCATATATAAAAACCGTAGCGGCGTGCGAAAGTGAAGCGAACTTGAAGCTGGTCCCAGTAGCCGTTCGGGTATTCGACTTGTTTGAATTTAGTTTGCCAGTCAACTAAGTCAAAATCGGGCAAATCGATGCGATCCGGAATCGAAACTGGATACTCGAACCAGCGAAGGCGAACCTGACAAAAATGTTTTTTGAATTTGGAATTTTAAAGCAGCTCAGTCTTAATTTGAAATTCCAGAACAATGATTTGACTTTATTCATTTACGGACACTAATGAAAGAAATAGGCTCCATTAATTCAGATCAAATATAAGAGCCCCGAGCTCTTATTACCTTCCTCCCTTGTTCGAGTCATAGCGGTCCTCAGGAAAATCGAAATTTTCCAAAATTCAAGTTTGGCCGTGGGATTACCACAGGAAGTCATGAAAGGCTCAAATATGCAAAAAAATTGAAATAAAACAATTTGTTAGTATACACCGGCTGTATAAACGGACTGCTAACGATTGCTGCAATCCTGTGAATAACACGGCGGATTCAGAATATAGATTTTCAATTACCTCTTGTGAGTTGTAACTATAACTTTCGATAATAATTGTACATCGTTGTCGATCAAATGGGAACATTTTCAAATCAAGTGCACATGGGGCCTTTACCTGAAATGGAATATTATATGCAATATCTCGAACAAAACAACAGTCTGTAACTTAACGAAGCACACAAACCTATTGAACTGTTCGAAATGCGATTGCAACACGCTTTGCAATTTATTTGTTTCAAGTTCATTTTCAATTGTATCTATAATAATACGACAATTTGTGTACTCAGCAACATTTCCACACACAGAAGCTAGGCATATTATATATGACCTTTCACTAATTAGGCCTAACTTGGGCAAAATCTAAGGGGAGTGCTGGCCTAATCGTTCCGGGCATATATGTGGCTTTAGTTGTTGATCCATGGGTGAATAAAGAAGAATATAAACTTGATGAGTCGGAAAATTTTACACTCGGCAGCCGTTGAAACATTGGTAGTTGCCATGCAGGCTTCATGTTATAACTGGAGCAACCTGGAGCACGTTTTGTTCCTTTTACGAAAGCGGTTTACAATTTGTCTGCACGTTGATCCGCTATCAAATTAAACAATTTGAAGTGTCTGCGATCCGAATGTCACATTCAGTTTGTACTGCAATATGTGTGCATGGTTGAGCTAAACTAGCCAGAATGTTGTGTAGAATATCATATGATAGTAAAATTTGAAGTTTGAATCAGTTGTAGTTACGAATATTCAGGCATCATACAGAAAATAGAAACTATTTCAGTATTCAAAATCACCTGAAGCTGCATTATTTGACTTTTCATTACATTATTAGTGCCCACAAATTACATTGTCCCGCATAATATCATTGTGCTATTCGGTAGAATTTCGGAATATCATATGATATTCGCATAAATATCCCGTGGTCTTATGTGACGTATGGGTATTTGTATACGATGATTACAGAAGATCAGAGGTTTTTAAACCAATGTCATGTGACATTCACATTTTGTCTACATAACAGCTATTTAGATTTCAACATTTTATGATGACGTCGAATCAACATGGATAAAACGTGTTCCGGACTGCCCCAGTTATAACGTGAACGAAGGCTATATGTTGAACAAAATGATGCGAAATATAACAATTATGAATATACGGTTTATGTTAAGCTTAATTTTTTAAACTAAAATTTTCAATAATGTTCTAAATGTCCGTTTAATAGAGCTCTGGTATAACTGAATCATCTGTTTTAGGTATTAGTTGTGGCTGTTGCGTGTGCTGTAGGTTTGAACGATTTTACGAATTGACAGAATACCGATACTAATTGTTGATAAAAGTTTTCATTAATACAAGCAAACCAAACAGTTGCTTACAACACAGCTTTCAGCAAACTAACCAATAATCTAACGTTAGCCCAAACTGTTCCGTTACTATACAACGTGACAAACGTGTTTTCTGAAGGCGAAAAGTGCGATACTGCTGATTTACTATTAATAATGCACGTATCAGGTGTCCATATATGATCACGAATTGCAGGTTTCAGCGTTAAATTATTGCGACACAAATTCATGTCCGTTAGACTAAGTCGTGGATCGCGCCATATCTCACTATACATAACGTCTAATTTAAAATCTGATGTTAGCTCAGATAACGATGAAAATCCTTGCACGTGAAGTTCCATAATTACAGAAACTCCATCCGGATCCGGTACTACTTGTTTATCATAGTTTTTGAGCAAACGTCGGCTAATATTTGTAATGTTTGGCATTTTAATGCATTGTTGAGGCGCTGGTTGAACCGAAACGTGACTCGGCGGGTTTGCAGTTGTCGTAGTTGTTTTCGGCGAGTTGTGACCGTGCGCTGATGGCTGAAAAGGATTTGAAATATTTCGTGTTTAAAATTTTTTAGTTTTTAAATTTAGTAAACAGAGAAACCTTAAATGTAAATAAGCTAAAAACTCCGTTTCTCTTCATAATACAACCAAAAACTGAAGTGTTGCGATTAAGCTTGTTTTAGCAACAAGCATTTATTCATCATAAGCGCGCTTGATGTTGTTGTTAACTGAGAACTGTTGCATGAAAATGACCGTTTTTAAATTCGCTACCTGTTCGATTTTAGTTTATTATTCTGGTTAATGATTTCGTATTGTTAAGCGTAAGTGCTTCCGCGTAAATGTTGTATTCAACAGATAATCAAAAATGCTTCAAATTAACCAATTACTTGATTTTTATCATCATATTCTCATATGCATAGCACCTCTTGGTGATAGGTCTTTTAATCATTCGAATCAGATACTAGTGTGCTTAGAAATGCGGCTCATGTTTAGCCCTGATTTGTCCCATTCCTATGCTAATTTAATGGTTCGGATGCTACTGTCATAGATTCTATCGTTTAAAACTTATTACTATCTCGCGATAGGTGCTGTATACAGTTGAGAATCCGGCTCTCGGAATCCAAACTATAACTCGTTTGACCATTAGTGCAAACTTATTTGTTTCCGTCAAAATATCTCAACTGCAGTATCTATTTGTAAATCACTATCGATGACTGGTAATGTTTTCATACCCAGAGGCATCTTTTTCTTCTAGTTAAGTTCTCATAATTGGTGCTAAGATTGCACACAGCAAGCTTACCTCTCGGACACTAATTGCCAACGCCAATTCAACTACATTAAGTAAAAATAGTCGAAAGTATAGTAACATAGTTTTATTGTAAATACGATCTAAAAAATTGATAATATATGGCGTTCCGAGGTACATTCATTTTTGGATTACAACACCAAGTCATCCTACTCAAATTGAAACTGTAAAAAAAGTTCTGTATTTTTCAAGTTCCCCAAGAACAGTTAAATCATAATAACATCCGATACAGACAGCGTTAAAACACAACATAAAACGTGGTATTCCGACAACGTTTTCAACAAATTGACTACAAAGTTTTCTCAAGGTCTATTGGCGTAGACTTAGGCATAATGTATGCTTGCTTTAGATAATACATAAATGTAATTTCATAATTCTTTATATCTTATGTAGAGACGGGACCGTATAGAGGGGGAAGTACAGTGTTAGCATCTCAAACAATTTGTAGCTCCCCTAGAGAAGTTTTAACCCTGTTGCAAGCGTGCTAGCTCAATCGAACATCCCTTTACAAAGTGTGTTTGCACCTTCTATCACGTTTAGTTGGCTAGGGCCTTGTGTAAACATGTAAATTTTATATCCTCCAACAAACCGGGGTTGAGCTTTATAGAAAATCTTCTAAGCTTAAGTGAACACGATATTATAGTCTATAACTGAAAAATACTAATGGATAACACTTAATAAACGATGAATTAAGTAAATATAATGCCACACGACATCCATATCCGGTAGCTTTGAAAAGTTTCGTTGTGGAAGGAACAAGCGGTGAGTTAAACATGTCACTTGCAGTCTGTCTATGTATTGTTCACATTTTTTGCCAGGCATAGGCTTTGCAGGGGTGAATAACAGTTGACGATACGTCATTTCTGTTTGAAGAGCTAAAATTTTTGGGTTACAGTTGAAACACGTCCCCCTCTTATTTAAATTAAAAAATTGAAATTAGGGTGTAGGCTTACATCAGGGTTTGCTTTAGGAAAACATTTTGACAAACTCTCAGACTCAGGATTACGCCAGACAAGGGTGACTTCAAACCTGAATGATGTTTCCAAATGTGTATAGCAACTGTCATCAGTTAGTAATAGGTTTTCAAACACACTAACTATTGGAGTTGTTGAACTCAAAATTGTCGCATGAGTTGTCCAAATTATATATAATAAAAGTGCTGAATTTTGAACCTCAGTATCAACTGGTTCGAAAGTTACAAGACCTGTTACCAAGTAGTGATAAATACTACAAAAATTTGAGAATACGGGTCTTTAGCCAAAGCGCGTGGGGCAACGTGTACAAGTGCCCAACAAACGTTCTCGTCCCCCAATGCAAGATGAAAAATCAGTGTAGTGGTTAAATTTTAAGTTGGAGTCATAACCGAATTTGACACAAGCAGGAAAAAGCAGGGTCCGTGTCTTGAAAAATTCGACAAATAACAATGGTTCACTAAAATCAATCAGTTGATTTTGGTACGTAGAATATGTCAATTCAACATGCGTCCTTATTCAGTATATTTATGTAATAAACGTTATACAATATGTCAATATAATTACATCTCCTGGGTTGCACGTTGAATATTTAGTTTTTCCTGAAACAATATTTGCAGCCTTTACGGGCCAGTAGCCAAAAAGGGGCCCCGGGACTCAAAAAGTTTGCCCCTCCCCTCCTAGACGATTTTCAACCTCGCTTGTAAGTCGCTGAAAACCTTTAAATGCCCCGCCTGAAAAATTTTTAGTCCCCCTAGCAAGGTTGGCTGGCTACGGGCGGGAGCCTTTAGTTTCACAGCAACAACTTTTGACCTGAGGAGTAAAGACATTGGGGGTAAACAGGTTGCAAATGTGTTGCGCACAGTATACTCTATGTGAGATTGGGTTAAGTGAAATTTCAGAAACGCAGTCAATATGTTGTTTAATAAATTGTGCGCCCGTATATTTGAAGAAAATAAAAAATTTCATAGATTTCTAATTTTTTGCAAAATATATTGTTCGACGCAAATTCTGCATAGGATCAGCTGTTAAGGCAGGTCGTTAGCCAACTCATCATGCGGTTGAAAAACAAATTTAACATGGGTATACAGAGAATTTACGTTGGCTTACCGAAGAGGCTAGAATTTTGCTAGTGGAGGGGCAAATTTTTACAGCGGATGAGGCTGAACCGCTTAGGCTTAGGCTTAGGCTTAGGCTTCCGAAATCATCGGTGGAAAACATTTGTTTTGCTCTTGTAATTTTCACTACAATTTTCAAAACTTTAGATTTCATCGTAACTTAAGCTTATCATCAAAATTGGTTTTCAGGCATATTCGTACTACGACTTGATCTACCCAGCTTGATGTGAAACACAATTGAAATTCTAAATAGCAACGCCTGAAAAGATGCCAACCGACCGAATAAAGAGTTCAAAAATACCATAAAATATGAAATAGGTACTTCGACGACAACAGACTTTTTAAGAGACGGAATCCAGTCCGTCTCAAAAATAAAAATTTTAAAATAAACTTTTGACAACACTTTGCAGATTAGTGTGAAACATTAGCAGATTGGACATGATCCACATTTAATTTCAGTTCACTTCGGGTTCTTGATCAGGTGTCGCATTAAATAATGACCCTCCAAAAATGACTTCCGGGCAAATTTTCGCAGGGGTCCGATTTTCATTGCACTGTTGTGTGAAAAAATGACTCCAATTAAAAAGAGACCCCAGGTCATTTTTACACAGTGTCGTATTAAAAAATGACCACAGTTAAAATGGTTTTCAGCGCCAGTTTTACACAGCAGTATACTAAAATGATCCTCCGTGAAAGTAAATTTACTTCCCGAATCCCGCTGTTGAATATTCTTAAGCACGCTGAAAGCTTAATTTAGATGGCTAACCTCTTCGAGGTTTTACTGAGATTTCTGATTACGGACCGCGTAATACTCTACAGACATAAATCGGCCGATCGTGTGATGAGTCTCAGGTTCTCCCAGTGCGGTGGCTGCCCGAATACATTATGACGCCCCAACCAGTACCCATATCGTCAAGAAATGATTTGTACCCCCACATTGCACTTTATTTTCAATTTCTAGCATACGGCAAGCATTTCAGCTTAATCTGAAGCTAAATACGGGGGCCTTGGTGCCATAGTGTCCCCAGACAATATTAGCGTAACAATACCTCCCAATGCATAGGAAGCTAAACTATCGTAGCCGTAACTAAACCGGATTCTGACTTAAAGTCATTCAGTCATAATCCCACACATGGTAGCTTAGCACCAATGGCCATTAAGCCGAGCACATGAACCAAATTTCTGAATCTACGGTTCCTCTACTAAGTAAGAAACCACTCTTACCGCTCATAATTTGAGGAACAGATGATAAAGCTAGTTTAAGTTAAAGAAAAAGTTTACTAGAAAATTCAAAACAAAGAAATACGTTGGCTTAACCAGGATTTTGGTTTAAAACCCTCAATGCCCACCTGTCTACATATGTAGATATGGCTTGGTTATGTGCACATAAAAGTATATATAGGCTAACTTTTTAAATTGCGGTTCATACGCATGAGCTAAACAACCCAATAAAACTGTGTTTAACGTTATTTGATGATATCTTTGCTATGTGATGAGAACAATATCCTTTGACTTAATCAACGTACCTGTCTACATGTGTAGATATTGCTAACGCCGTTTAACAAGAAATGTTATGCATTTACACACATATACTTTGGCCTTATATACGCTTGTATGCTGTTTGCTATGCATAAACATCTGGAATTCTGTAGATCAGCGTAGTATAGCAATAATTTGTACGGTAATGTTGATGATTCTCGTTGAACCCGTGACATTGGCGAAATAACAGAAAACGAAGCTAGAGAACACGATCTAAGCCTCTAATTCCGTCAAATGACAGGAAACTGGGCATGAAACAGCCAGAATGTAGTGTAAAAGCATCATCAAGTGTTTTCCTGGCTACTGCATGGATGGTGTCTGCCACTACGTGCCCGTTCATAGTTGACTACAAACATGTCACAGTTTTCCGCATTACTCGCGAAAAATACCAACCACGAATTCGCAGGTGAGCATTATAAGAAAACGAATGAAGCAAGCAAAGGAAAACAAACACAGCACTCTAGACAAAAAGTCGCAATGAAATGTTTATGAATCGATATTTTGCCTCATATGTTAATCTTGCTGTTGACTTGCTCACTGTTGGCCTAACATGTACCGGAACAATAACCGCAGATTGCTTTGATGTGTAAGCGCTAAGGAAAACGATATGAAGTCAGGTGGTTGCTTGCGCTCGATTTGTCGAGTATTTCAAAATTGTATTTTGACATCATAATTGTTCCAAACAAATGCGACTGTATCATTTTTGAGTTGGTAGTTGGTAGACACTAGAAAAGCTTGTGAAACCAGAAAAATCAAAAAACCAGCAATAACTTTCAATTCTGGACTACAATAAGCACAAGAGAGGTAGAAATGTAATGAACGTGATGGATTAATGCATTGAAGACTATTACTCTTAATTGAGAACAAATAGCTGGGCACACATGTACTTTTCCAACATGGTGTATACGTATGCGTTAATAATGCCTACAATATAGGCATATCATTTCTGAAGCAAATTTGCGAACAACTTACTCAAGATAATATAATCTTTTGCTGAAACAACGACAAAATACATCCCTAACCCAGGTGAATATTCAGCCCTATTACACTCGGAACTAATGCAAATTCCGTGGATGATCACGTGTAATCCTCAAAATCTCAAAAAGTCATGCTGAAAGTACGCTACATAGTCAAGCGTAACTAGTGGGACACGGATATACGCATAGATCCTACGATATGGTGTGTAAAATGCCGCAGTTTCATTTATAGAGGTTCTGCTACTTAGATGACTGGTTGGGAAGAAGAAATGGAATTAGGATAAGGCATGATGCCTTGACCGTCTCACTAGTGTAAAGAAGTTCAGACAGTTGGCACCTAACAGGAAATGCTAAATACACATACGCTGCAGTAATTTTTGAGTATTATAGTTGAAACTACATAGTGTCTACACATGTAGACTGGTGGGCTAATTGAGAGAACACACCGTTGCATTGTTAAGGGTGGCGTTTTACTTGTGTATTTTATATTTTATGCCTGATGAGTGTGATTTAATAAATAAGGAAAGCGATGCCAAAAGCAAATCCGGTTCAAATATTTAATTTTCGCGACTGAAAATATTACATATTTCAACATCATCAGACTGTAAAACAGAGGCGCGTCAAGGGTTGCCCGAACTCTGAAATCCGACTTCATGTCCTTTTGCAATGGCAAATGAAGAATTTTTTGCTTACTTTGGAAGTTGGTTCGGCAAACTCTCCCGAGCTAGTACCGAAGTCAACATTAATGATTTCAAAATAATTTCTTATTTGTGAGTTCGGAACATGCGAAGTATCAGCCATTTTTTCGGAGATATGTGGGCTATGACAGTGTACAATGTCTAAAACCCAACTAGAAAATAGTGATGTGCGGACTTCAAAGTTTTGCCGATGCCAGACCTACATATGCCAATATCGATACTAAATTTAACACAATCATGCTTTAAAGAACGATGGTATTACTAAATTATGTGACTTTAAACGCAAAGACTTAAAACCTAACAAGCATAAACAACTAACTATGACAACTGTTAATTTCGCTCAATTTCATAGTGTGGACATTATTCATCTGCAAGTGTATTGAATGACAACGTCTCAATGACATTATCTACCTTGGGGAAGAGCGTTATATTTATTTACCAAATTTTATTTAGTATATAACAAGCCTTGTGTCATTCTTGCTGCAAACTTTGGTGGATTGAAACGGGGATCATTGTTTTCGTGGGGGCCAATATTTCATTTCTATATTGCCGTGTACCAACGACCGAGGGGTCTCTTTTTCATGGGGTCATTTTTCACACGACAGTGGTATGAAAATCGGACCCTCTTGGAGAGCCCTCTTTTAATGCAACCCCTACGCTGCGGAAATTTGTTGAGTTCCGGCTACGATATTTTCATTTGTAGACTCTGATATATTTGAAATGGTGGTCGAAATTTTCAAAAGAAAAGGTTTTGTGTCAAACATAGCCTCAAGCTTCTGTTATATCTTACACAGTAGTTTATTTGACACTTGAATTTTGTCGTATACGCGCGTCGCAAAAACCATATGACTCAACGTTTTTGCAGTAATTATCTATTTGAAGCAATGTCTGGTATGCCACTATTTTTAAACCTGACAGTATAGTTAAACAGCATCAGCTACTAAAAATTAATTCAAAACACATTACAAAGTCCTGTATACTTTTTGCCTACATTCGCGTTTAGGCTTTGGACGATTCTCAAGCTTCGGCATTGAAACTTTCCTGTATATAAACCCGAGCCTTTAACAAAACATAAGCCTAAGCTAAGCCCTAATTTTAAATGTTGCAAAACTAATAACACACTTATGCATGCCCAAGCCGGAGCTGACGGTTAATTTTTAATTTTATAAGTAACAAAACTAACAATACATTTACCAATAGATAAATCCCAAGCGTTTGCCAAAGCCTAAGCCTGAGCCAAAGGTTATCCTATATTATAAATGTCAAAAACGTGTGCACGAGCCTATTTGCAATGTTTTGCTGTGTCAATTTTTCAAAAATTGCAATTCGTTTAAATTATAAGATAATTTTTTTCAGAACAAGATACAACGAAGAGGTCAAAATATTGTTCCCATAAATTAATATCTACCTCAACGTGTATGGTTTTCCGCTGAATCCGCTGCTGTTTTGGTGGTAGCTGTCAAAATTTGACGTTTAAATTTAAGGTCAAACGCACTACTTCGGCATCTAATGCGTCAGTTCCGTGCACATTGATCTTTTTTATGTTAATAAATGTCATCTCATATATAACATGCAAGCCCTGATGGTTCTCGGATTACGCTGGTAAAACAACAGAAAAATTGGCCACAGTTTAACCTTGCTGTAACATCAAGATTAAAGTACTACAATGTAAGGTTGGCTTTTTACAAAAAATTGAATCGACCGGAAACGTGGCATCAGTCAACGAGCCAACTGCATGGAATTGTAGGTCCATTTTTTTGCGCGAATTTAGTCAGAAGTTGAGTTCAAAGCTCACGCGCAACACATCTGGGAATGTTGAATCAAGCAAGAACAACAAAATCAGAAAATATATATACAGTCATCATTTTAAGATCAAAGAAATAGGATTCATTTGCAAAAAACTCTTCGGTACAATTAGACTTTGATTCAGGCAACAAAAATTATACCTGCTTCCAATTTAGCTCATTTTGAAACAAAAATGTTTCAAAGAGACTACGTTTTATTTCAGTTGAACAACATTAGAATATATAGAGTATTGACGCACTATTAAAGTTAACCCTATTTCAGCACTTGACATTAATAGGCCTGTAAGCTTAACTCAACCTCTTTAAAATATAATTTATAAATCAAAAATTGGACAAAAACCTATCATCAAAGGTGCGGCAAAAAGTTATCGCACAAATGATATTTGCAACATCTCAAACATAGTTTTTTACTGCATTATTTTTCTGATTAAATCTTACTAATTAATAATCACAGGACGTAGCATCATAAATTGAGCTGTTAACCAATAATATTTTTAATACAGATTTTCACGTTCCGTTAATTGTCACAGTAAAAAAGTTAAAAATGTCGAAGCAGAAACAATTTTGACCAATTTCGGTGCATTTTTTTATTTATCAAAACTGTAAGCAACACTGGAAACGGGATTCGAAATTAAATTGTAATCAAATGGTGGCGAACAGCGAGCACGATTTGAAGTAAATAGCAAAAAAGAAACAAATCACGGCGGAAAGTTTAACCTTCACAGATATGTTAAGAAAGCTTAATAAAAGCGTAAAACTTTTAAAAATACAACATGCTAAACTTGGAAGTAAGGTAAATGTGCACCTGCATTGAGGCTCGTTTTTGAACATTTTTGCTACACTTTTATTTAAACGACGTCTTAACACAGTGGCAGGTAACATTTTTGCGCAGGAAGTTGTGGCACGTTTTTATGCGTCTGCCATTTGCTGAAATTTTTCACCCCCCAATTGCACCATGGATCTGTCTTCTGACGGTTCAACAGATATTTCAAAATAAAAACAATATTCCGTACTCAAAACATACAAGCTTTATTCCAGTAAATGTAAAAAGTCAACAAGAGGATTGATTGAGGCAGTTGCGGCGCTAAAAAGCATAGTAAAAGATTGTGGAGCACTTTTAAAATTTGGTCTAAACGTGAAAAATAAACAATGAATTAAAGTAATGCTGCAGTGAAACAACATCGCAAAGCTTGAGTATAAATATTTCATTTTCATCACGCTAAGAGAGTATCACAGTTCTCATGCATTTTCAAAATATTCACAACTTTTTTTCACATGGGTTATCCAAATGTGTGACCAAAGCTTAGGACTTAGTGGTTGTTTAATAATTCAATAGTGTATCAATTATTCGCTTAAGTCCATGAGATATGATGTCTCAAACAACGAAAACGACACAAAACAATCGCATTTTATAGCGAAAACGCCAGCGCAACAACCAGGATTTGCTAGTAGGAGGAATAAGAAATAGAGGGAACGAAGAAAATTTTCATATTATCAAATTGTTTTAATGCTGCAGAAAATTTTATAGATTAACCCTTTCTCACGTGAATATTTTCAATTTTATATGAGGTGCATTTTCAATGTAATATTCGATTCCCAGTCTGTCGGATGGGAGGCGTTTACGATGACCACTCAGCTATAGGAGCTTGACGCTCGAGCCCGAGTGGGCTCTCATGTCTTGAAGAAATTTTGCAGAGCACATATATGTTAGAATTATTAAACACTGCCCACAGTGTCTGTGTTGCTCATATATTAGTTGTATTTATTTGTTCATAGTATACTCAATGAGTTATAGGGTTAAGGGGTCAAAGATGCGCCAGGATTGGTCGGCACCCGCTCGTACCACGTACTTAGTTGTAAACAAAGCCGCTATTTTTGATGCCAACATATATGACACAGACTTAGTGGGAGTTGGCTTGGGGTAGACTAGCCAGCGTGTTGTAAACTACAACAGCCTATTTTAAGTTTAAAACTGGCATATTATGCTCTCTGGTACCAAGTAATTACAAAGAATTAATTTCATAAAATTGCGTGGGCGAAAAGTTTCTTGTACTTCGCATGAACAAACAAATGTCTTTTGACCCTTATGCTATATTTCTTGCTTAGGTATTGGCTTAGGCCCAGTTTATGGCTTAGAAGCATGATTCATCTACAGTTACGACCTTAAAAGTAACATTGCCGTAATTTTGGTTTTTAATTTTGAAGCAACCGCGATAAACAGAACACAAAAACTTTTTCGATTATATATCATTTAACTGCTCTGCTGGATAATTCATAAAATAGACACTGAGGATCTGTATGAAAATTGAACTTTATTAACTAAAAGTGTTCAGTGATTCTTTTCGAAGTTTCGCATCGCACGAGTTTGCTTTTCTCATTAATTTTTTAACTGTAAAGCATCTGGATAGTGGCCTTTTCAATATGCAGTGAAAGAAACCAAAAAAATTCATTAAGGTTAAGCGGAAATTTTACAACACTGGCAAGTAGGGGCATAACATTTCTAAGGGACGAATATGTTTCGGGAGGTCTCTGGTACCCTGTGAGCCACGTGGGCGTAACAAAAACAATGATGTTTATTCTCATAGCAGCCTGACAATTTTTCGCTTTTATTTTAGCAAGATCTTGTTACCCACAATGCACAGATTGGAAGGCGAAAGCAAAAGTTTCGGAGTTTTTTAATTTTCTGAATTAAATGAGATTATCCGCAAAATTTTTAAAAGCGTTGTAAAAACAAATTTATAAACGTTTTTATTTAAAAGATTGATTGTTATCTGCGACTATTTCAATTTCTTGCGCGGTCATAATTTTAACCAAAACTACTGTCTAAAAACTTAAATTTAAATTACAGCTTAACTAAACTTGAATATAAATTATAGTATGTAAAGCTTATATGACTGGAAGTACTAATTAAACAATAATTTTAAGTTTAATTTAGACACGTATTTTAAGTTTAACACGAGTATATATAAGTTAAACCTAGTTTTGGTTTAACTAACAAGTGTAACTCGGAAATTGCGTGTATCTAAGTGTTCGTTAAGTTTTACCTACGCAAAATAGCAATTTCATAAAATTTTTAACTAAATTTAATGATTTAATGATTTCGTCATGTACAAGTGCAATTTTCAAAAGAAATTCAATTCCACTACACCCTAAAATAAATTTTAAATTTATCAACGCATATAATTAAATTTATCAGTGAAATTTCAATTCCACAACGGACTACAAATGTGCACTATCAACTCCATATGTGCCAAGTGAACATATTTCTGCATGTGTAGGATTACCATCTAATATACAAATATACTTCATTAAGTAGACATTTTGATAGATGTCCATTTAGGCAGTGAACTGTTTCATTAGAATGTTTATTTCTAAGGCAAATGACTCGCGCGTTAAATTTTTCATCCATAGTGGAACTGGGCTTCCTTTTATTAAATTTTGAATTTTTGAAAATTCAGTACAGTAAGTCTTAGAGGTAAAGAATTTAGTACGGTAAGCAAAACGAAAAAACAATTAAGTTGCATAATCTTGGATAAAAGCTGTAACATTCACAAAACTCCAAAACTGGCCCTAACAATATTAATAAGTGTACTGGTGACTCCGGCTCTTGCTCCGGCAGCAAAATTGACATCCGGCTCTCGCTCCGGTATTTTAACTTGCCGGATATTATTTATAAAGAACTTCAAAAAGTTTAAACCATCATTTGTATTTATGCCAAGTACCATCGAACTAAAAGTTTATTACCATCATTTGTATTTTTGCCAAGTACCATAGAACTAATTGACTTACTATTCGCATGGCGGCGCAGTAGAAAGCGAATTATTGCACTGATTAGGTTAATGGTCATGTACCTACCGCAGTGTTTCTGTAAAGTTAAAGGTGGAATTTAGATTTGCCGCCCACTCTCAGCTCCCTTAACTTCACTAGATGGTAGCCTTTAACCAGGACGAGAGGTCTCCCATGTCCGGAGTGGGTCCATCCTGGGCCGACATCCTTGGAGGTACTCGCGAAATCCATAAGGTCCAGAGCGCATGCACCAAGAGCAAACAAACAAGGTCCGAACCTCCGACGGGGAGTGACCGCCTTACCCACCTTCAGAAAACCCGTCAGCGTGGATCCCGATAACGAGGTTCTGTCCAGCGGACGCCGCGACAGACGGCGAGTTTCCCCGGCGGATGTCCCTAGACCCCGAGTGATCACACTCACCATATGCACCTTTATGAGAGGATCATCGCGACGACTTTGAGGGTGCTACGATAAAACGTCCTTTTTCTGCCACCCCGAGAAGCGAAGGCGGGACCTACCGGCTGTTACGGTGGCCTTACAAGGACACAATACATGACAAACTGCTACAAGTATGTGGGACTTCGACGGAACCGGACCGGTAAAACTAGGCCGCCGCAGCAGCTTGCACATTGCACAGCAGGTGGATGACCGGATACCTGGCGAACCTGTCTGGCTATTTCACGATGAGCCACGCACCGTCCCGAAGGAGATATTAACTTAGGCTAGGATGTTAGCTAAACTTAAGCGTAAGCGTAATTTACTAACTTAAGACTACCTAAAATTACTTGACTAGAAATACAGACTCGAAAAACACGCACTGCACTAAAAGTCTGCAAATTATTCGTTCGGTTACCTAGCCTGATACTGATTAGCCCAGGTAACTTAAACAGTACCTAAATACTACTACTATCCTTATTCTTAAAATCACCAAGATTATAGGTTAGTGTTATAGAGAATTTCATAACCTATCCAAATATGATTAGAGAGTACGAGCCTTTGTGGACTCTTTCTTGAGAGTTGTAAAGGGATAAAAGATATAAAGCCTTTTATGACAGAAAGACCCAGGAGAGAAAACAAAAAATATACTATGGATATATCCAATAACGATTGCTTATTGTCGGATTTCTACCTATTAAAAACTACAGGACTTAGAGTCTACCTAAGCGAAATAAAAACGAAAGTTTACCTCAGCAGAGTCCTGGTCACCACTAGGTGCACTGGCAGACTTCGGCACCGGTGCCGGCAGGTCGGTCGCCTGCCGCACACCGGAGCTTGAGGAGCGAAGTTCAACTGCATCCGAGTTGAGATCTTTGAAGATTGAGCATGTCGCACGTTTGTCCGCCCCCAGCGATCGCAGGGAGGGAGCCGGTTGTTTTTGGTTATCCTTTTGAGACATATGTAATCGAATCACTAGATAGTTTTATCACATACGCTTACTAATAGTTCCTGAATAGAATTGGGTTAAAACCCGTGGAAAACGTGAAAACAAATTATTAAAACTACAAAACAAACGGTAAAAATATGAAAGCGCCACAAATTTGAGATTACAACTGCGCTTCAAAGACAAATTTTCAGCTTCTTTTATAGCTGAAAACTTTAGCTAATAAATCAGCTATATGATTTGCGTATTGAGAAATTATTTTGCATAAAATTTTATAAATTTTTGTAAACTGCAAAGCAGCAGTACACAAAAGAAAAAGAAAACAAAAGAGAGAAAGCAAACACACCCGAAGAGGGTAAAAGAAACAACAACAAGAAAAACAACCCGGGCAAATCTGCCCACCCAAGTCAGACCTGACTTGGCAACCCCTGGTGAGAATCCGTAAGATCCCAGCAAATTTGCAGGACTCAAGGTTTTAGGCACTCAGATAAATTCCACCACTGCATGCGCCCGCTGCAACAAGCTCTCTTATAGATATATCTGTCAGCTCCGCACTTTCTGAGTTTAAGACTATCCGGAAAGCGGGCCGGTAATCCGCGGGCCTCGCTTCCAGGGCCCTCGCCCTATTTTTGCCTACAAGGGTCAAGTGTATGTGCGGCCGTTAGCAAACACATCTAATCCGATGTGACCCGGCTATTAAAATCTAAGCTTTCGACACCTATTCCAGGCGATGGACACAACCATATCTCTACAGTTTCCGCTTCAAGAACTTTTTCAATTTCCCACTGCCGTGCCGATTTTCAACTACCGTGAGCGAAATTGATACTGAAATTTGGGTGCCCATTTCCCACTGCAGTTTTGGTGACTTTTCAATTTCCGTTACGACAACAATTTTACCATATCAATTTTCTAATCTTGTTTCAAAAATTTCTCAATTTCCTTTTGCCGTCCTATTTAAAAACTCTAGTATGATATTGACACTCAAAATATCATTTCAATTTACTAGTATGATTTTTAAATTGTCTCAATTTTCCACTAGACCAAATATTTTCAAATTCAATTTCCTTCTTGAACCGTTTTTCAAAACCGTACTTAGAAAAGGCTACGTCAATTTTTTACACGGCGGGCACACGATAAAATGGATGACGCATAAGGCTAAGCCTAAACTTCAGCGTAAAAATGGGTCTATAACTAATGCGGCGTTCACGTTATAACTGGGGCAGCTTGGAACACGTTTTGTCCAAGTTGATTCGACGTCAACATAAAATTTTGTGATCCGAACAGCGGTTATGTAGACAAAATGTGAATGTCATATGACATTGGCTTACAAATCACTGATGTCAAGCGATCAGCGTATACAAATAACCATTTGTCATATGATACTGAGGGACATTTATGCGAATATCATATATTCCAAAATTCTACTAAATATTATATGATATTTATACAGGACAATGGAATTTGTGCCCGCTAAATAAAACAGTAAAAAGTCGGATAATGCAGCATTTAATGATTTCGCAATTTGAATTAGCTTCTACGTTTCTGTTTCTCGCTAAGTTTTTCCCAAAATATATTCCTAAGTACAAATAATTCAAATTTGAAATTTTAGTATCACATGGCATTCTACAGGACAATCAAGCTAGTTTACCACAACTTTGCAGACATTTTCAAACATATCATATGATACTCGCAGACAATATTTGGAATATCATATGATATTGCAGTACAAACAGTAGATGTCACATCAGGATAGCAGACAATTCAAATTTTTTGAATCTCATAGCGGATAAACGGTCAGACAAAATGTTACTTACCAGCTATAGTCATAGGGAAAAAACGTGTTCCAGGCTACCCCAGTTATAACGTGAACCCCGCATAAGTCTAAGCGTAAGCAAAAAATAATAGCTTTAATCCAAGACAGGGATGAGTGCAGGCCGGTCCTAAAAAGTCTGGTCCTCGGACTACTTTTGGTCATCACCGAAAACCATAAAATTTTCAAAATCAATTATTTCTAATGCTTTATTCGTAATTTTTTCTGTTTTCATAATTTTTGTGTTGTCAGAATATCTGCTAATAATTATTGCGTAACTGCGAAAATTCATTGATTCATGGTGAAATTTAATTCATGAGGCATTACTTGCTGCAGAAATGTTAACTTCTCCTTTTTACAGCTCTGTCAGCGTTTTCTGATTACTTTCAGTTTCGATTCCAAACCACTGAGGCTCAAGAAACCGAGATGTGCCATACCGAGACTTGCCGAAACCGAGACTCCAATTCCTGATCTTAACCACCTCTGGTTTCTAGTATACAGAAAATTGGATGCCCATAATTCAAACATGGGCCAAACGAATATTTGAACTGAACGCAATGCTACAAAAACATAGAATAGCGCAAGATGGTCGCTGTTAAGGTGATAAAAATGCATTGGTGTGAGATGTTAAACTTTGCCACGTAAACACTATGGGTACCTTAAGCCAAATAAGGCAAAGTTGTAAGCTGCGTTCTCACATTTGAATGCAATCTAGTATTAGATTTGATTTTATTATCCGGTCCCGGCTCCGCTCTGATCGGCTATTGGGTTATCCGGCTAAGGCTTCGGCTCCCGCTCCGTCAGTATTTGGTATTCGGTTGCACCCTGATCTATATCAGGGGTGCAATCGTAATAACGCTATTTTATTGCTTTTAATAGTGCAAGCATAGTATTTTATATGCCCAAATCTTGAAATAAATGCAGTAGCTGGAAACGCACGACAAATTATAGAGTACGACACAAATTGAAAACTTTGGCAATGCACGCTCCCACAATTTAGGAAAACAAATTAGAATAATATGCAAGATTTTCTTAAATTTTCAAATGATATAAATTTTCAATATCGAAAATTGCCTACCAAAACCACAATTCCGGTAGTACCTTATTATATATCTCAAAATGAAATTCTGGCTACACTGCTGCTTCAGGCACCTCGACTCATTCAAATCGTAATCAGACCAGGTACTCATGTCTTGTTTTGCTATGGCTTAACGCATTCATACAAATTGCTGCATAAAACCGTTGACAACAGCAAAAATAAATGAAAAAATTAGTCTGCGCTGTCAGATACACAACAAAACAGTGTTGACAAAAGCCCAAAAGTTTTGTTCATTAGAAAAGTGGCTTTAGACCCGGAACGACATATCGAGTAGAGAGATGTTTGTGACGATACTGTCGCAATAGTTCTAAGGAAACCAATTTTACAATTAGCCATAGTAAAAGGCATAAACCAGCGCCGGTATAACATCGCTATATTTGATTATTCTTTAAACTACGTAGTAATCTTTCTTAAGGTGAACCTACATCGTGCTCTAGTATCGAACCGCTTTTCCCTTTCGGCGAATAAAGAAGCGAAATATTTCGTGATATATTTGTTCTATTTAATATAAGAATTTGCCCCTGTAATTTCTCTCACCCACCGTAACTACGCGTAACAATTTTATATCGTGCCAGTGCCACCAGCCTGTTCTAAAAATGCTAACTGCTCCTCTGTACACCGCTGAGCAATTAAAACACACGTAAAATGAAATAAGTATCGCTATTTGGCGTAGAAACTTCCCTAGATTTTCAAGCAGGTATCGGTAATAGAGAAATCTGGCAAATACTTGCTGTCTGCCACAACTTCATACTTACGCATGAGACGTGCTTACATTTAGTATACGCGTTGAATTTATTAAACAGCAGACGTTCATAAGCTACAATAAACATTGAACTTTCGTGCAGTTTGATTGAAGTGACCGCATTGCTGAAGGCGGAAAACGCGACTTGAATACTAATTGCAACACAAAAGTTAAAGTTACCTTGTATATGAATGATTTTTTACCATATGTAATATGTCAAAATCTGTATGACCGCACGGAGATCACCTGAAGCTTATAAGATAAGGACAAATGTGTCGAACAGGGTTGTAACACTAATATATGGTATTTCTAAGCCTACAGCCTAAGCCGAAAAGTATTCCGGGTAAGCATATACCTAAGCGTATTAAGTCTGCGCAAATATAAGCCTTGAACTTAAGCTTACTCTATTGCAGTCCCGATGAAAAAATTGTTCGACCCTGATCTCTACTACATCTGTTCTTTGATAAACTATAAGACTAAGGCTTACAGGCTGCCGCAACTTTGAGGAATTGTGTCATGTCAATGGTTTGAAGATTCATTCAAAATACGTCCTAAAAGCCTCTGACGTGTTAAACCGTTTTGAATGGTGCCCACAGGTGTTCCGATTTGCAAAACTGCCATGTGTATGAGCCACGGTCATTATTCCAGAGTACGACCCACGCGACCATAGGCGCATGTAAAGATCAGGGGAGGAACGTTTTTTTGTGGGGCTAGAACAGAGTAAGCTTAAGATTTAGACTAATTTTTCGACTGGCTTAGGCTTCGACTTTTACGCTTAGGCGTAGGAAAATCCTCATTCTTAAACTTAGGCTTAGGCTAGGCGTAGGAATATGCTTATAATGTTCCGCCCCCGCTCTTTACATTGGCATTGGCCGTTTTTTAAATCTTGACAAATATTTTACACATACGTTTTAAAATCAACACAAGGATGTCACGCGAGCTTGTAACCTTGAGTTTCCGCGTATGACGCTAAACTGTACAAGGTTGTCGGACAAACAGAAAATAATGTTGCCGATTCAGCACCAAACAATGTCCCATGTAAAGATCAGGGACAGAACTTTTTTCTGTGGACTGAAATATAGTAAAATGCCTTAGACTAATTTTTTGCTGTGCTTAGGTTAGGCTAAGGCTTAAAATTACGCTTAGGCTCAGGCTTTCGTATTACGCTTATACTCGTGTTCGGCTCTTGTTCTGTACATTTGCCGAAACGATGAACAGACTTTTCTCGGCAACCTTTACATACACGAGAAAGTCGTTCAGGAACGCTTTCAGGAAATATTTAAAACGAATCTGTGACTATTCGTCGACCGACAACTTGTTGCTCACCATTACCGTGAAGCCTATAAATAAATCTAAGCATAATTCTAAGCGTAATCCTTAGGCTAACCTAAGTATATCGATGGACTACGAATTGTCGAGTCGGTGAAATTTTGGATTATAAGTTATCGACAGTCGCCGAGTTAACGGGCGACAAATTGCAGCGATACCATTTCAAAGATAACACATTTTATTGACATACTAAAATTTCTTACGGTACAGCATATACAAGCACACATCAAAGCAATTATAAAACCAATTTCTATTCTTAATACTAAGAAGAACGAATCAAATTGGTATAGCGTGTATGCCCTTGCTACGAATATTATTTAGGTTTCAATAAATTTAAATCGTAGTTTTAAAAATAATTTGCGTAAGAATTGAAATAAATTAATTTCATACTATCATTACAAAAATTCAATATTGAGAGCCGCGGCTATTTTACTCGAACACGTGTGCGAAATAAGGCCTACCATGTATCGCGTTTTTTATGCGTTAGCAGTAGTGTTTTTTGTACTGATTTAAAGGTATGTCGTTGGTAACTATCCAAATTGCACCAACACGCATAATTACTTTTGAACACCCCTGCTGGATCGGTTCTGCCGGTCCCCTGGGAATAGTGGGTGGTAACTGCGGTACTCCCTGGGTCAGACACTTTTTTGTTTCCTTTATATTGCACTTGTTGAAAGTTTACATTCGTTGTTTATCTCAGATTTAAAATCATTTTGGATTTTATACTTAAACTCATTTTCGAACAAAAAATTTATGCAATATGGTAAGTTAGAGTAATATATTACATGAAAAGCCATGACCAATTCTAAACACACTGAATATATATTGGCAGTAACAGACATTATTATGAGTAGTCAAAATTTACTACGCTTTCTTACATTAAAACACCGACCCAATTAGAAAGTATTAAGGTGGTGCTATAAATTTAGTCGTCCGTCACGCGTACGGCGCTGTAAGTCACCGTCCGGCACCCATAAGGCGCCGTCTGTAAACGCCATCGTCGTCCATCACCGTGCGTTATCGTACGCAAATTACGCATATAATACCGTATAGTGACGGACGGTAACGGACGGCGCTGGACGGGTGACGGACGGCTTCGGACGTCAACAAAAGCATAGCGCAACCCCTACAAGTAAAAATTTCTTGTGCCCTGCCTTACAATTTTTGCGTTTCATAACATTTGCCAGCCCGCCCCCCGTCAAAAATATTTTGATCCGCCTCTGGGCTGTTGCCCTCCCAGATTCAAAGTTGAGACTTAGGCTAACGCAAGCCTCTTTCTAAACCTTAACCTAAGTTGGTGAGCAACTAAAAATCTGAGGGCAAATGTAAACAAAGCAGAGAACGAAATATAGAGCAAACAACCGGTTGATGCACCAAATATTTTATAGTTTTTAAACATGAAAAGTTGTGCAACTTCAAAGCGCAGAAATTTTTATGTAAAAAAACTGGTAAATTGGCATAAAATAATGTTAACCCAAACGACTTCTATCATGCTCGTGATGCTTATAAACCAAAGAAATCGGTTCGGTTTTTCATTTTGATGAGCTATTTCAGTTTCGTCACAATTGGATTCAACGAGAACGCCTCAAGTGTTCACCCCATTCTGAACGGAATCAAAATCAAAAATGTGTATTAAAATTTATTACTGAATTTGCGTTTGGATTTTCGCTCGCTTCGTTCACGAGCATTATACGACACTACCACCCAGTCATTGATTTTGACCTTGAGAGTTTAGTCTATGAAACTAGTTTGACGAATTTGCATGTGACGGTAACGATACAAAAAAAACGGCTAGCTAACTAATTAAAGCAACAAATACACAACCCAATAAACGACTACAAACGCGATAAATCCAAGTGGAAATAGTATGCTTGCGATACAGTCGAGTATACGCGACCGAGTAGTTGCACGCTTTCGTTTTGATGACGCTTCGCTGATAAGATTTCTCTGAAAAATTGAAACTTTATTCTATCAGTTTGAATTTTGCAACGGCTTTTAATTAATATCAAACATACTCTCAAAGCTTCACGTTTGTGAGTGCTGTGAGTCCAAACAATGCATCGTCCACAATATAATCTAGCACGTATGTGGTTGTTGAATTCGTCATCTTTATATCTTATGCTAGTAATCTCTTTTATTTCAATAGGAAATGGCTTGAAAGTATATGGTTTCATTTACGTTTTCTATTTTAAATCTTATAGAAATTTCTCACATAACGACTTAAGCAATCAGGAATTGACAAAATTTAAGATAAAGTTGATAAATGGCAAACTTCTCTTTTATATCACGTTAATATTTTGTGCCATAAATGTAATACATTAGACGTTAATCTTGAAAGTGGCATCTCGAAAAATTCGTTAGATTCAAGACTACGAACAAAGTAATGAAATTAAAAATTGACCAACTACTGATGAAGCTAGTATCCCCCTCTACGAATGTTATAGGGTCAATTGTGCAAAAAATAGTCTAAAATCTGGTCATTCCAAAACCTTAAACCTTATAAACGTGAATTGAATACACATGTCGTGTTTGGCAAGGTATATCAGTGAACTATTTTTATGGATGATATGATCTCGACGACCAATATGCGAATCCGTCGAATTACTTCGAGCCTCAAGGAATGATTTAGGTACCCGTTGAACCGTTTGAAGTCCTGGCAGGCATGCACTTGGAGGGGGTCGCAAGGGGGTAACCTCGGCTTTGCGAACAACTATGAGACACATTTTATCTAAAACCTTTGGCCGTATTCCAAAATGTGTGTAGCACCTATCACCGGACAATGATGGATGTTATGACTACCGAATCAGCAAATGATACGCTTATAAATTCTGCTTGCATTCAATTTACTCTACCTCTGTGCAAATTCCGAGACATGATATTACCAGAGTTCATCAGTTTGAAAACACACCGCTAATTGGTCATAGGTGCTCTACGCATTTGAGAATATGGTTCTTAAACACATTTACCTCATCGTCGTCATAATACCGATGCGCATGTTGATGTTCCGTTTTTCTTAACACATGCGCTAAAACGGTTTCGAGTAACGATAAAATAATAAACGCCAGGCATATCCATGACCATATATCAAGCGCAGTTGCACTGGTACGTGACGGTAAGACCATATAGCTAATTGCGCCATAAAATGCAAGCAATACCGCAGTACAAAACAATCCAATGCCAATGCGAGCGGCAATAGCGTGTTTTGGTGTTAGCCAGAATACCAGCCATGATAGCATTACTATAACACCGGTAGGGACGTAGTAACGAGTTACGAAAAATAGCCAGTCTCGTTTGAAGTGAAACGCAATTCCGAGGCAGCTAAAACGTCCTGAAATTAATGTAAACACAATTTACGTGTTTGTCCGATACAGTAGTGATTCAAATAAAAAAGGGATAGATATTATCATCGGTCAAATCATTATTGAGCCAGAGAAATCCCCGTTTTACCCAGAATTGGTTCCACCACGTCTAACTTATACCATCTTTTTTCATAGAACCTTTATTTGCTTCGTATCAGAAGATTTATCGATTTGTAAGTTTCAAGCCATTTAATGTGTATTTAAAATCAGTTGATATAACAAACGCAATTGAAGCATGCGTATGTAATTCTACAAGCAGCTTAAAAATGATTAAAATCTCAAACTTCGACAGTCAGAAAATTATATGCCACTGGGTCCGTAGCAAAAAGGCGACGAGGGGGGCAGTTACTTTTAAACACGTTTACCGTCCCCGTAGAAAATCTTCAGCTCCCGATTGTATAAGCTTGATATTTCAACCGTATGCCTTTATTAAATATATTTTTTTGCTCATTTAGTAGGTTGAGCAGGCTACGGGCAAGTTAGGCTGTACGATGTCCGTTGAAAAAAGTACTATCAGCAAAGAAGCTGTCAAATTTTGAAAGTTGCAATAAGCACCAACCTGAGGAGGTGTGCTTCGGTGAGCATGATGCGGCGACCCCTTTTTGAAACTGAAACGTATCCGCGATAATATCTTTTTCAATTTCAAAGCCACCGTCGCTCCATTTGTAAACAATTTCATTATCCGGATGACTATCTAAAGTTATTAATTTTATTTAACAGCTGGTTACGAGTTTAGAAAAGCAGTTACTAGATCCACACCAAGCTTAAACAAATCAACAAATTAAAATAAGCGTTAGCATATTAAGTCAAAACCCACTAAACGAATAAACGACGATGCAAAATTTCTAAGTTAGGGACAGGAGGTACAGTGCCTCTGGAAAACTGTTGACCACCATAGGAAACTTTCAATCTTGCTTGTAAGCTATCGAAAATCACTTCTGTGCCGCTCCTGAAATATATTTAACTCTCCTAGCAAGGTGCGGTGGCTACGGGACTTAGCTCAGCCTGGATTAAATTTTGACCTTAAAGTTTTATTTGTATATTCAGAATTTTTGTGCTTTTGCAGATTTTTGCGCATTAGTTGAATACCAACTTTGCCAAACAGCTTACAACTCGTGAAGTTCATATCGCAACGTTGTACGTCGAGCGGAAATAATCGATGCCAATTCGTTGACGGACACATTAGACGCGCTTTGATTCTGAAATATATTTCTCATTGCCAAAGTGTAAACGGACGGTAAAAATATCGGAAACGAATAGCGATCAGAATAACAGAAACGAGAAACGGATATTGAAGTGTAAATCTTTGTTTGTAATGTTATATTTTTCTGCCAACTGAATTAAGGTATGCCAATATTCACCAAGTTTTCAAAATAGAAAGATAAAGTAGCGGATGCATCTTAATTTTCAAATTTTTTTCACAATCCCGTTATTTTCGTTTCTAACGAAACCGTCAAAAGCGAATCCGTATTAAGAAGTTGTATGGTTTATAAGCGATTTTTACCAAAAACAGAAACGGATATCCGGTTTCACTCTGCTCATCACATGTTTGCTGCTGTACTATAACTCTAATCCGAGCTAGATCCGGATCACCACTTGTGATTAGTACCCCAATTTATTAGATACGATTTTTCGGTTCACTTCTGGTCAATCATGAATTTATAGGCTTCATAACTTGATCCAACAACAAATACTCAAATATGTGAATGTCAGAGGCATATACAATCAGCTGTATAAGGGATTATGCACTCTTGGAATCTTTAAAAATAACAAATAAAACCCATTCAATAGAGTTTAGAATGACTTTTTAGAGATACTAAAAAACTTTTACATAAAATTATCACCTTCCTGAACGAAATCATGGCTACGCCCTTGGTGAGAGCGCTATATCGCCAAATTTTACGTACTTACCTTGACATTCGTTCAATCCGACCATCGGCGTCAATTCGAAGCATTTCACTGCCAATTCTCTCGATGTTATCAGCGTTAAATATGTACGTATCTGGCAGCCACACTTTGTGATCTTTATCGTCAGGGTCCAATGAAACGTGTCTTGCTTTAATGCCATAAGACCGATACGCTAGTCTTGGATCTTCCCACCATTCGAGTAACGTGATGTACGAGCTGCCTTTCTAAAAATAATTTCTTGACGGTTGAGTGGTCAGTTTACAAGGAACTTGAAGTAAAATCAGTCAGGAAAACTAAAGTATCGGATTTTGTAAACATTCCCTCCATTATGCTTAAGGTTAAGCTTATCTTGCCTCACGATAAGGCTTTCCTATGCTTAAACTTAAGCATTAAGCGTTTTCTCAAGCCTAAGCCTAAACCTTAAATGAGGGTATTTTTTCTACTTTTCTACTAACCTTCAACAGTATATAAAATAGGCGAAGACTTTATTTATTATCAGCAATGGGTGAAAATACAAGTTTTCTTTCAATCCGGCTCCAAATACGTTGTAAAGGCATAATGGTAGTGTCCGCTCTCTGAGTTAACATTTTAATTTACAAATTGTTCTAAATATCGGTTGAGCACAAGAAAACACAGGTTTAATTTTCAATAAACAATCAGTGAAATTTATTGTTAGAGTTTCCTCGACAGATACGTTAGACTGTTGGGAAGAGTTGGTTAATGTTTAGAGCATAAACGTTGCGAATTTTTGTGAATTATTTTAGCATCGATTCGGCTTCCTTATTTGGAAACTGGGCCGCGGTGGCCCCTGCTGCTTACGCCTTTCTTGTCTCCTGGACTGAATCGGTGGACGTTGACTTGAAGATTCACCACTGTTGGACGGTTGTCCTTTTCTATAACGAGGTTTTACAAAAAATATGGTTTTATGTAACTTATTCATTGCCGGTTTTTAAATTGTCTGGATGTAAATCAAAACAATATTAAGACTGACCGGCTCTTATACACTTATCCCCATCTTTTAGACTAAAGCTTAGGTTTATGCTTAAGTAAAGGCTCAAGTAAAAGTTTATGTTTAAAGTTAGGCATATACTCCATTTCCGAAATATGGTCCTAAGCATTACATAAACCTAATCCTGTGGATGAGAAAACGCACAAAAGCCAGTTTGTTCGTCTTCCTGCGCTGGTAAATTAACGCGTGTAAAGTTTCAAACGTCCAGCTCGATTACACTTCAACTGACGTTTATTGACTTTCAAAATTCACTTATATCTATGCTATATATTGTATTCTGTTGTTGAAATAAATTTGCAACTTTCACAGTTCAGGGACTCAAAGTATTGCTAATTTCGAAATACGCACATACCACGCGCAACCAGTATTGATACCTAGTTTTAAACAAATACATTGCTATGCCTTTTTCACAGTAAAAATATGTCACGTCACGACCTCCGATTGGAAACGTCATAAACTCATTTTAACACTCGAAAATATTAACAATTTTCAAGTGTTAACCTTAGGTTATGACACTTCCTATGGGTGGGAGGTCGTGACGTTTATTGTCAGTGGGGCACTAGCGCATCAGAAGCTTGATAGAATCCGAATACTTAAACGAACCCTTACTTTGTGGATGGATTCGATGATTGTATCCAGTGAAAGCTCTCTCGAAGTACTCGTCTTCTTCTGTTGACCTAAAAAACGGTAAATTTGGTGAAAAAATTGGTTGATATCAATTTTATGTTGAAAAATACAAACTATAGCTATGATACAATATTTTAAGCTCAATCTTGAATTTCCCGCGTAGAGTGCGCCCTGAGCCAGTTTCAGATCTTACAGTTTGTGAAGGGAAGGCCACGTATATCCTTAGAAATAAAGTTCAACACGAAGCGAGCAAGAAACTAATTGCAAGTTTAGTACTAAATTTTACCATATTTTAGTTCTGATCTGTGTTGGCACGTATGGGCCTGAGTGCATCTCCCTAGGATCCGCCTGGGCTACGTGCCAGCAATTAAATATAGCTTGCACAGCGATTAGCAGTCATTACAAATATGCGCAGTTATAAACTTACTGGCTGTTAACAGCGACCAACACGAGTGATAACACAGCAACAATTGCAATTGCAAAACGGGCGTGCAGTGTGCCCCGTAACATGATTACGGTTGTACTGACTCCAATTGTAATATCTTCTGTTTTGTGAAGTATCTAATGATATGAATATTATAAAATCATGTACTACTATTGAACAAAACTGTATAGTTTAAGTTAACGCCATGTCAAAGTCTTTAGCTCGAATGTAGTCTCTTTCTTTTGAAACTTTAGCTGTAAACTCTGAGCTAAAGCAATTACCCAACGACAGATTTTGATTATTTTGATGGGGAAACAAAGGTTCACAATTTGTCGTTGATTTAACTATATAAGGGTACAAGAGGACTTATAGGTATGCATTATCATCTATGCTGCTTAGCGCGTGGAATCATATTAAGCCTGCAAAGCAACGAAAAAACCAAACCTGAAATGCGTTTTAATGTTTTGTGGATCAGGTGTGGGATCAATCACAGGAAATCGTTGCAATTCATCTTGGAACTATTCTGTGATTCTTCAACTTTTCTTTAAATTTTACACTCTACATTTTCAAGCTTTACTCAATTTTTTTGGTATCGATTCGTTCGAAACGTTACAACAGTGCTTTGTTTACGATCTCTCTCATCTAAATTTTGAAATAGTTTTAAATGACCGTTAAGCTATAAAGATTAACTTTTAAAATTAAAGTGGTACGCTTGAAACTAACAATGTGATGACTGAATATTGCAATCAAACTGCTTCGAAAGATGCTATTAAACTCATTAACAGGAGTAATGTTGAAGTGCACTTGCAGACTTGACTGACATACAGAATAATTAAATTTTTTTTAGACTTAGATTTCAGAATAAATGACATAGGTTTTAATGTGTGAACGATTAATGTATCGTTCACAAAATCTATCGTACGCAGTGTCACAATTTTCACATGCTCATCGATAACCACTCAGCTATAGGAGCTTGAAGCTCATGTCCAAGGGCGCCATCAAGTCTGGTGAAGATTTTATTGTTATGTACAGTGTATCGTGCACTATTTCACTGTACACACATTGCGCTAAAATTGCTCAGAGTCACACCGAGTCAAACCTATGTGAGAAGGTGTTAACAGGATCAAGGACGTCCGCAGAAAATTATGTTTGGGGCACCGAATAATTTTGAGGCGCCCCTACAATTGCAACTCAAGATTGTTCATTTTTAAACCGAGCTAATTTTGGGAGGCATCAGCCAAATTTGGTGCGCAGGGACCCCATGCCTCCCCGTGGGGACGCCCGTAAACAGGATTGCTTTAGCAAAACATGGTGGAGTTTACATCCAAAGCTATGAATATATCTCTTCCCTACTGTATCCATCGCCTCTTATCAGTTGGAACGAAATGATAAACTTCGTAGGAGTTTATAAGACGACCAATTCTGTAATATAAATATAGCTGGAACACCCCACATTCATCGCTTGGGCAGCGTTCCAGCGCAGAAGTAAACACAGTCTGACATTACAGTATATTTATTAGCAACAACAAATGTATGCGTATCGTCCTATATTTCAATATTTCGTTCTTAATTAGAATTCGTTCGCATAGCAAGTATGTTGCATAGCACTGTCTAAATCTTGCACGTTTTGTGATCGTTATATTTAGACTTGCTTACGAACAATCCTGTTAAAGATTTAATATATCAGCAGTCCAGCACATTATGATAGCTGCACATTCGTGTGCAACTGTGTTCACCAGTATAATTTTCTACTAAACTTAACATCTAATTGATTATTTAATTTCACCGTGTTACGTCTCCTTAAAAATTCAAAGAAATGTAAAATTTTGCAATGACAAAAGCTAACAATTATACGTTATATAAAATTATTTCATGAATTTCAAGTGACTATCGATAATTTATAGGATTGATAAATTAAACGTTATGGCCAGTTTTGGTGTCAATTATGCCAAAAAATGTGTACACAAAATGCTCTGAAAAAATCGGATATGTATGCAAAACAAACCTTTCTGGAACAGAACACTGGTCACTTTTTTGGTATTTTTTACACTGCAATTCGTTTGAAAACAACAAAATCATGGCACACTATTGTCAAGGACACATTTTTAGCTGCAATTTTTCTATTCGGCCGCAGAGGCACCCGTTGGTCGCAACCGTAACACTATGGTGATATGGTTGTATTTTGCTAATCCAAAAAAAGCCACTCGTTATAACGTCTTCCAATCTTGTTTAGTACCTATTGCACCGAGAAAGAAGAAAAATTGCGTTTTAAATTGTTAAAATGCAACTGCGCACAATATATATTAAAGCATAAAAAAGCGTTGTGCCGCCACCGTTCTTGGGTAGCTCATTTATAAGCAGAGTTGCATTTTACGGTACACTGAAGCTTGGAAAAGATCCTGCTTGTATTGTAATATTGCATTGAATATCATCCGTTGGATGCAAAGCAAAACAACAAAAAACTTTATTTTTACTCCAATATTATTGGTGTATTTTGTACGAGTGAAAATTGTACACTTTCACGATGCCGGTAAACATATGACGCAAGATGATGATAAATTTTTAGGTGCATTTGATTTAATTAAATTTTATATGCTAAATAAATACATTTTCTCAACTTTTGACAGTATTTCGCTTTGGTCTGAGAAAAATTAGTAGCTAATAAGCGTCCATAAAGAATTGCTTCTTGTGAAAGATTGCCAAACTCACCTCTCTGTCTAATTTGTCAACAAATAAATCCCCAACGAAAAAAACAAAAATTAACCCAAAAAACGGCAAGTCCCCCCCCGGAATACACCGACCTAGCCATAAGAAACAGTCTCGTCTAAAAGCTGCATAAAAACATAAAACTAACATTCAAATCAATGGCTCGTTGAGATTCAGATTTCTCTATTCCACGCTATCATTCGTTTTAGTTTTCGAGTAGACATCGGATCGGCAAAATGTGTAACAAAGCTTGACGCAAAAATACAAACGATATCGGAAATATGCTGTTCAAATCAAATTATATCTCGTTCGTTAAATTATTACTAGAAATATTTAGTAAATTTTCAAACTTTATATCTCAATAATCTGTAGTCTTGTGCATATTGCATAGGGTACAGGGGAATACATCGCCATGGAAATTCTGGAGAATTAGTGAAAAAGGTTATCTTTTAAAGCATTTGGAGTTTATTATGTCTATATTTCAAGGGTTAACTCCAAAATATGCATTCTATTACATAATTTTTGACCGCATCTATTTTCAAACCTTTAGATCAACTTTGCTAATCTGCGATCCAAGTAAGTCATTTGTTATATAAGTGTAAAGGTTTTGTGGGTTACATGAGATAAGATCCCTGAGAAACAGATTTAGAGTGGTTCAAAGATTGAAGTCTCCGTGTGATATGCTGAATAAAAACGCATGAAAGATTAGGTATGAGAACATAACAAGTGAAAGAAGCTCGGCGATGAGCAGCAGCACAGAGCGGATTTGACACAGACACCCTGCTCATGCGTTTCACTCGCAACAATTTTTTAGATTTGACAGATTTTTTGGTTAATGTGAAGGTGGGTTTACGGCTAAACAGTTACCTGCTCCGCAGTCTGTCCTGTACTCTAATTTTGTTTTGCTATCAAGCAGAAAACGTCTCAAGCAACGAGCAGCAGGCCTCGGAGCCGTGGCGGTAACAGCAAGTAAATCTTTAAAAGCAAAGTTCGACACATTCAGATCAATATACGATGAACGTACACGTAAGCTCTAATAAATCGTGCAAAGGCAGTTGCCAAAAACACGATAAATAAGAAATTTGACCATATTCAAACGCAAACCAAAGTTAAAAATATTACTTTGGTATGATTTCAATTTCTGGTCGTAACGATGCAATTGTAATGTTCTGGTATAAGCGGAAATTCAACTATCGCAACGGCAATTTATTGAGGCATAAAAGCGTTGCAAGCCTGTTGGTAAATGGTAAATGGTCGTCATTGTGAATGTCTTTAAAATGAATGCAATTCTTTGTCAAATATTTTTATTTCGCTTCTACAATTTTTGCAACCAAACGGTTTTAAGTATTAACGCTTCTTTAATTGGTAAATTTTATTACTACCAGGTAGGGATCGACCGGATCCGAGATCCGGATCCGGGCCGGATCTCTGCAATTTTTAAGATCCGGATCCGAATCCGGATCCGGTAAAATAAACTACCGGATCTCCGGATCCGAAATTTGATATATACAAACCAAAAACATACCAAAATTGGTGATGTATTTCAACTATGCGTACGTAATCTAATAAGCACTGTGTGAGCATTAATGCTTTGTTGGAATGTCAGGTTGATGACATCCACGTGGAGACCAGTGTTGTTGCGGAAGAAGAACAAACATAAAAATTTTAAAGATTTCTTTTTTAGTTGCTGTAAGTTTTGTTGACTAATTTTGCGAAATAATCAGTTGAACTTTTTGTATATTATATATATATGTTAGGTATTGAAAAATTATCCAGCTAGTAAGATCCGGATCCGGATCCGGGCCGGATCTGAATTTTAAGATCCAGATCCGGATTCGGATCCGGTAAATGCAAAATTTTGGATCCGGTCGTTCCCTACTACCAGGTATATTTTAAGCTTGGACGTAATCAATTAAACTAGCATTGGTCCCAAACCTGTCTACGAGCGTTGTGTTATTTCCCTGTGTAAGTATACGCGACGGGGAAGTTTGGATTCGCGGTCCGGGTGACCGCCTGAAGAAGGGGGAATGCGGGTATGCGTGGTGTTGCGTGTGTGTGCAGAGTGTGTAATGTTAAGACACATACATACTTGTGCACATATAGCACTAGAGGAAATTATGATATAGGCCGCGTGGTGTAATGGGTAGCGCGCTTGACTCGCGAGCGAGAGGTCCGACTTTCGATTTCCGGCGTGGCTATATGGTTCGGAGAATTTTAGGAGAAAAACCATGTATATTCGCAGTACTTCGAGGAAAGGGTCGTCCCGACCGTACAGTTCTGACATCCTATTCCTCCTTGAGTTAGCATTATTACACGAACAATGCGTCCAATTGCACGGTACTTTCCACGACTAACACTGGTCCTTAATAGAATTCACTGTTTTAAATAAAAAAGATTATTTGTGTAATGAAAAACACTAATTTTAGGGTCTTTCAATCAGTTTATGATTGCGATAAAAATATTTTAAATCCTATTAAAATCAAAATGTGCTTGTGCAGTTGGCAAAACCCCAGTTCATTAATGTGCCTCAAACTGATTTTCATGGTAAAATTCAAACGTTCAAAACAAGCGGCGCTCGTGCTACGTAAATTTTACCTAAAAGCCTGTTTAATATGAGACGAAAAACCAGCTTTAAAAAGGGATATAAAGTCAATACAGTAGAATTTTGCGATATATAGGCTGGTTCAAGGTGCCCACATAAAGATATTCGTAGGCCAGCGGAAGTTATAACAATGGGCCCTTTTATTGACAAACCGGAGTGTGTTGGAACTATAATTTTGTGTTCAAGTATACTAACTGGAATGGTGAAAGAACGATTACTTTTGAGTTGTTTTAAAGGGAGGTCTGACGCGCAAAATGATTCTTTAGGTTCAAGCTGATTCTCAAGCTTAAGACAAAGTTTAGGCTGGCCTTAGGCTTGAACGTAAACGTAAAATGATCAGCCTTCAGACATAGACTTTCGCTCAGTTTTAGCTCATGTTCCAGGATTAGATTAATTTTCCGGGATATGCCTGAATTTCATAAAATTTCAATTTCCCAAAATCACAATTAGCAAAAATTATTATTATTATTATTACCAGTTTTCCAGTATTCCCGTTAGGTATATGACAAATTAAATTAAAATCCGCGACTTTTGGAAGGTCTGAACACGCGTCACGTCATAAAAACTCTTAAGGCAACATTGACAATCTTTATCTTTGTAATCTTGTACACATTATATAATAAGTTTTCATACGTAAAATAACAACAAAACTGTGAGTATTCGGTATGCATCATTTTTGACTTTACGCAAAAAATTCGTACGATCGTATTTAAGCAACAACACTAGCAGCTGGTGCGGAAAAGCAAAAAAAACTTCAACAGCCCTAAGAGATAAGGTTACCCAACAATCGTGTTCATATCGAAAAATACACAGCTGTTATTACAAAAAGTGTCTGGTAAAAATAACATATCTATAATATTAAAGCTGGAATGCCCACATACGTATTTTGGGCATGTTTCCAGTGCACATTGTTTACAACAGTTTCATAGCACATAGATGTTTTATTGCTCTATAATTTGAACCGGATTTCCCAGAGGGTACCCACCTCCCATGTTTGACCCCAATTAAGTTTTAGAGTTAACAGATGATCCGTATGGTAGCATAATCATGAGGATATAATGTGTACCGCTGCAAGCAATTTTACACGCACCTGTTTCTGTCGGCATACCCGTAGTAATAAATTCAAAACCGCGTATAAACAGCTAATAACCCTTTTACCCACCTTGATTTTGGGTAACGTTAACACAAACATCTAGTTTAACAAGATTATCGCCGTGTTTAATATTGTTATAATTAATAGAATAATGATTTATTTGTCAAGGTATCAGGGTACAATCGCAGGACTGCCAATGTGATGCTGACAAAAAATCCACCTCCAGCTTCTGTAAAAGTAGAAATTTTGCCCAAAGTATAATTTGAATCTTAAAAAGAATCCAAAAACTAACTTTTCATATAATTTTTTGCGAGCCATTTTTAAACTTTGCAAATTGGATTGGATATTGCCTGCTTAATTCTGTTTTACCGCTGATTCCGCTGCAATTGCTGATCTTTGGTTCCGAAATTCTGGCTAACAGCATATGGTCAAAAACTGATTTGGCGCGCTTACCTTGCATCCTTAAAAACAATTTTTTTTTAGTTTCAATTTCGGGCGTGGAATGATCAAGAGAGGTCACAAGAAGCTCGAATATGCAAAAAATTTTAAAATTCTACCATTTTGGGGCAAACGCCAGTTGGGCGATAACCGAACAGCAGCAGCCTTAATTGTTTTAATATTGACTGCAACAACTTCCGCATTCGTAGAGTAGGACGTTATGAAAAATATTACTAGTTTTATTATACACTTGCCTTTAGGCAGTACTGCAACGAGTAAATATTACTCATTTTTCACAGTTTTCAGAAATCAATTTTTTTTGTTGCGTTTATTGTTTCACAATTAGATTTTCAGTTCAAATTTTAAATACAATTCTGAAACTGTTTACGAGTTGCAATCGTGCTTGACTAAACTCTTGAAATCAAAACATTTCAAAAAAATTTTAAGTTAATACGACGCATCCTTGTTTTATTGTGATTTGTGTGTCCAGCTTTTTTTGTAATATTCCAAATCTGGTTAACATTAAGAGACTGCAGTAGTTTTTTTTTGCCAGTAAACAAATTAATTCTGTGAGTAAAATGTGACGATTTTATTTTAATGTGAAATGTTTAAAATTAACTCAAGAATTGCACAAAATCTTCACAACAAAAAAGTTTGCAAATTGTTTCGACAATACAAGCAAAGACGTTGCGTTTTGTGACAAACGTAAGCATTGAATTGTCGAAAAGAGATTTTAGTTATCAGATTTTTTTAACAAAATTTTAGTTGGTTAAACAGTCAAATTTCTGTCAAAACACAAGCGTTTAATGTCTTTTCAATTGCACTTTTACTATCCAAAAACCCAAAATGATATTTATTACGAAAAACAGTTCAAATCTGTTCTTTGATTAGATATGACTACGGACGAGAAAATTTATTGAACCTTATTTAAATTGTGGTTTTAGCAGTAAAAGTAAAATGTTCTTTTGACAAATAATTTTAACCTCAAAACGACCTCAATTTATATCGTTTTGTCATCCAATGAAGACAATATTTTTTACAAAAACCAAATTCCTAAAAAGTTACCGTTGATGCGTTCACTGTTAAATATCAAATTCACATGGTCGAACATTGGTAAAAAATATGAGGTAAATATTCTAAAGTATCAAAAGTTTGTTTTTGTATTAGTAATTCGCAGTTAAGTAGAGCGAACAGTGTAAAATACTTAGATAATACGATATATAAGTGTAGATGTTTGGTTTAATTCATTTAGGCAGCGGCGAATTTACAGCTAATATTGCTTTAAGATGCGGTTGATTTTCACATTTGCTGATTTATTTGAGTTGTTTTGCCTACGTGAGATATAAAAGCGATACTTGGGTTTTATATAAGAATAAGAATCAATTTTTGCTTAGGCTTAAAAGGTTATGTTTACACTAAGCAGGGTGATTTATTGTTTGTTTAAGTTGACTAGCCGGAGAACATATTACAGCGATTAGGTTTACAATTAAAACAACTATGGATTAATCCGTTTTAGGAATTTTGAAGCTACTATGGTGTCCCGAATAAGAGAAGAGGTAATAAATGAAGGGGTCCACGTTTTGAGTACTAATCAATAGGAGTCCGTATACTTAATCAGAGTATCCCTAATTGTAGAGCATAAATGAATCCAGGACCAAATAAACTTGAGGTCATATCTTTCAAGCATACTTAAGTTTTGAAGGTACATTCCAAAGTATAACCTAGCATTATCCCTCAACCATTTGATCCAAAACAAATAAACGTTTAATTCAATGAATAATTGCAATGAGATGGGTTAAAAATAAACAACAGTCCGTAAACGAATAACAGGAGGTTCCCTCAGTCCCGCCTCTTATTCGGGTCACTACAGTACAAGATTACAGTTAACCTAGAGCACAGTTAAGACATCGAAATTTTTATTTAAGCAAGTTTTAAACGTTTTACGGTATTGAATTGTACGCAAATAAATTAAAAAATGCAACAAACTCAGTTGATTCTTGCGTTACTGTTCGTTTTGAGCATCAGCCTATTTTGTGTATCATTTGTCTCGAGTCAACGACCAGTTGGAATTTTTGAAACGGCGCCCGATTACTTTGACGAACGTAAGCGTTTTTTTATTCTAGGAATCATTGCGATAATAAACCGATATTTTAAAAGCTTTTCGAGGTTCAGACAACATCTTTTAAAACAGTTTTCTGTAACCACAGAAACGCCTGTATAAATAGTGTTTGTATCAAATACGCTATGTAAACAGTTTTTAGCATTTGTTAAAGCGCTATCTTCACATCACAATGAACGATAGGACCCATATTACTTTTAGGGCCGTCCCGATTTCTAGAGGGTCTGTAAACAAGTAGACTACATTTTTTGCTTGGTTTAGGTTGGCTTAGGCTTAGGCTTAGGCTTAGGAATACCCTTTTTCAACGCTTTATCTTAAGCTTAGGCTTTGGAATACGCTTGATCTACTGTTACGGCCCTAAAAGTAACATTGGCCAACGGCAGGTTGATTCTTGAACACTTTCCCTACATTTAAGATTCATTTCATGCGTCTTTGCATACGATCCTTTATTTTGAGCAAACGAGGGCAGATGGTGTATTACAACGTACATGCTACAGTCCACAGAATGAATATTACAAAATTGTAACACCCAACACTAGTTTCTAATAGGTCCAGTAGTATGAATGGTGACGAGCTACGCAATTTTAGAACACTTTTTCAGATTCAGCGAACCTTGCAGTACTGTGCAAAATTCTTAAATCTGTACCTCTCAAACGTGTGTAGGACCTGTCTCCAGTTATATACTACGTATTAGGCTTTTAAGCAAGCGAATTGAAGCAGCTACAAATGTGAAACTCGGCTCAAACGTGGAACCAATCAAGTGTAATAAATGGCCAAAGCTTGAAACTCTCCACTGGCTGGCTTCACGTTTAAAGGACCTATAGTCAACTGGTGGAAGGTGCTGTATACATTTGAGAATATGGGTATGTAATTTATTATTTTAGCTGAATTTGTCGAAGCAGTTGCATCCGGCTGTGCAACAAAACGGCTGTATTGTCCAGACCACTGCCAATTGCAATTTGGTGACGATGGTTGCCCTTCGAATTGCAATTGTAACAAGAAAGCGCGTTGTCCGCGAGTCCGATGTCCCAGACCTGCGCCTGAATGCCTTGTTTTGACGCAAAGAGATGGATGTCAGACGTGTGGTTGCAGGGTTAGCGTTTTATATACTTGTTTTGGCTCATGTTACATTCAGGGGCGTCCGGTTTTCCGGCGGGTCAGTAATTGTGCAGAAGAGCAGCATTTGTTAAAATTGATTTTTTGGATTCATTCCGCATCGCCTCGTTCAGAAATTTTCAACTCTACGCGTGTTATGAACGAAAAAAATTGCACGGATTTATAAAGGGGTTAAAATTATGCAAGTGAGTTGTGGCCGCCAAGGCCGCAAGTAGGCAGAGAGGATAGTGATAGGTTGCGCAATCCTAACTATGAAATTCTTCGTTGCCCTCCATCGATCTAACAAATTTTGAACAATATGAAAAGAATTTGATTTGTGTCCCATCCTCCCGTTTTCCCAGCGAAACAGCTGTCCCGTTTTGCTCCTTGTCATAAACAAAACTTTTTCATTTTCCCGTTTCCCCAACGAAAATTCGCAGCTGTCCCGTTTTCCAATTGCCAGAAACAAACCTGTCCCGTTTTCGTGTTTCCCTGCCAAGAATTTGTAACTGCACCGTTTCCCCAATTGCCCGAAACAGGCCTGTCCAACTTTTCCGTTTCCCAGCGAAAATTTGCAGCTGTCCCGTTTTCGCATCTGCCCGTAATGGTGTCGGCAGAAGTATATGAATTTGTCCTGATTTACACTCTTGTGCCTTCCTGTCCGGAGGGAAAGTGGCCGCCCCAAAAAGTAACAGTGACCCTTGTTTTTATAACGTATTGTTTGATATATGGCTAATTCAAATTAAATTTAGTTTTAGTTAATTAGCTTCGACTGTTTCAAACGCATTCAGGTCCGTAGCGAGCTCTAACACGCTAGGTGGGTTCTGAAACAAGTTTAGCATTTGCATGCTATTGATTTCACATGGGCTAAAAGCGAGGCTGAAACATTTCGAGAGGGTCAGATATTTTCAACAGGGTCTGAGCGTCTGAGCACCTCTGGCCTCCCATTTTGTTACGGATCTGAATGAGTTTTATTCAGTTCGTTAGCTGTAAATGCTTTTAATGCCAGAACGCTTAACTTAATCTGTCTGTGACAGCAAACGCGTGATGATTTTTCCTCCGATACGACCAATTACGCATCTATGCACCGTACCCAATAAAAATTTGAGTCGTATAAAGGTAGAATTAACGATTGACAAATTTGAAATTTATCTTTCCACATCCCTAGTGTTACACTTTTCGTTAATCTGTCTTCATATGCAGGATCATTATTAGATTGTTGTTATTTCAATTCAGGATCCGGTCGTAATAATTTCGGACGAACTCGGTAACGAGCGGATCTATTTTATCCGACTGACGTATCAACCGCCAGCAAACTTGTCATCAAACATCACCGAACGACGGTTAGATGCTGAAGCGGCGATCAAAGCGTTTAATCCTGACCAAATCGACCATCAACAACTGGTTGCCGAAGCTATTACTAGTTAGTATTGTTTGGTTTGCGTAGCTCTAACATTTTTTAATTATACCAGAGAACGTGGTTGCAAGATTTTTCAACCCTAACACCCAAAGCCAATACAGCTGTGGTACATCAAAGATCCTTGCAATAGTAAGTTGCCGATGTATGCATCAACAGGCGAATGTGTACAAAACAAAGAAGTATATTCTACGTTGAAACAATACCCAAAATACGCATGGTTGGTGCTCCAGCTTAAATAAGTCAGATAAGCAAGCTTGTATAAATGAGTAGCTTACGTTTTAGTTATTAAACACTTTTGGTTTTTCATTTATTTACAGCAAATGTTTTCTTAAGATCCCGCAATGATTGTTTTCAAAATAATACGCTCCCTCTAAAAGCATCTTTTAACCTTATTTACTCAAATCTCTGTTTCCGTTATTTGTACTAACTGTTGAAAATTTGTCATTATGCCAAACAAATTGCATTTTATAGAATCACGTGGAAAACCTACCGTCATTGAACTCGACGGCCGAGCGTACAAAGTTCAAACAAGCCCAGTATTTGTTAATCACTCGACACCGGACAATGCCGCCGCTATTATTGGCCCAAGCGGTGAAATTCAAAAACGTCTCGGCTACTGTGAACCGTTTGAAGTCGCCCGAATTGATCAAGTTTTCAATTCAATCTACACGTTTGTTGCTGAAAATCAAAATCCTGCTAACAACCCGACCCTTGTTTTCCCGATTAGCTATCGACACAACAAAGATAGCATTCGTGACATTTGTCAACTTTATCGCAAAGCAAAAATGTCAGTTCCGGCTGCGATACTGCAAAAATGCAAAGTGCAACATCCTAAAGCTGGCAAAGCGATTGCGTTACTTGATTATCCGTGCAGTTCAGCGACACAGTATGGATTTAATCGGTACATTTTGAATCTTGTAAAACAAGTTATTAAGTGTTTTCACGACATCCGATTGAGTTTTTCATTGGTCTGAAGTTATGAAAAGGCATCAGGCATAAATTGTTTCGTAAATACGGTCCAATGCCTCAAAACAACTGAGAAGAAATCTTTACAACACTAAAATCTCAACTCAGGCTAGTATCAGACATTAGTCGCGTCTCTGTAACCGATCCAATATGAGCCAATATGAGTTTTAGGGCTGCACCGGGAGCTTAACCATATACCTAAAACTAAGCGCCTACAAGCCTACACTCAAAATAATATTTCTGATATTTAAGAAAAAATTTCTCACATTTGAGAAATATGATTAGCAAGGTGCACTTGAAAAGTATTTCTGTTATAACAGAAATGTTTTCAAAAAACGTTTTGAAATAAAGTCTGAAAATAAACGTTTTCCAGTTATTTTCAGAAAAATTGTCTTAAATATCAGCAAAACTTTTCAGATTTGCCACAGAAAACACTTTTCTGAATAAATTCAGAAATACTTTTTTGTGTGTAGGCGTTGAAAAAACGTGGAAACCTAAACATATGCCTATTCGGAAGCCTAAAGCAAAAATATACTCTAAAATCTGAAGCCTAGTTCTATTTGAAGTGCGACAAGAAATCGATAGTAAATTGTTTTGCAGTTACTACGAATGTATTCGCGGTTCAGCACGTAACGAAACAATGCAACGATGTCAGCAAACAGCACGTGCTCAACTCTCTGATCCGTTTCTTGATCCGTGCGATACGTACAATATTCTTGTTGAATGCATATACAGTCCGATTGTGTACTTATGTGGCAATACGGCGTGGGAAGTTGAATTTGAATATTTAGCATTGAACGTTCGACAAAAATATCCTTCGTGTCGCCTGGAAAACATTGCGCTCGACCCTAATCGTTCGACAACGCTGCGTCGCTTGGTTAAGAAACTCGCTAAATTGCATTGATCTCCCGGGTTTTGTTGTTGTTTTTCTTTTGCCAAATTGTCAATTGTATGTAAACACGTATCATCAGTTGACGGTAGGGCTTGTATTAGTTTCGAACCAATGGAAAGCTTTCAAAATAACCACAACATTACCTCCTCTTGTGATGATTGGTTATAATTCTGAATTGACTTTGACGTTTGTAGTGGCTTCATTTGTTTGTTTGAAAAGCTACTAAATCGTGACAGGTGCTACTCATATTTGAAAATTCAAGCCATTGTGTACTTTTAAATTATTGGTCAAAACCAACGCAGCAGCCACGGACGCAATGGAGGTGTCGCCCACTATAAACGCATCTTAGCTTAAACTAGCTGTAATATCACATTTGAGCACGTAAATGCTCACATTTTCCTGCAAACATGAAGGCATTTCGAAATACGACCACTTGAAAATGTTCCATAGGCATATTTGTTCTCAACTGAATTCTTGTTGAATTCATACAGAAAGCATGGAACATGCTAAATATGGGGATGGGCCTACGCACTGAGATACTTGAAGACTAAAAGATTAAAAGCTTTATGCTTAGTCTTACGCCTAGGCTTAGAACTACGCTTATGTTTTGGCCTAGGCTCAGGTTTAGCCTTAGGCTTAAAAAGATGGCCCCTATGGATAACATAAGTTAAAAACATCATTAAAACATTGCGCTCGACCCTAATCGTTCGACAACGCTGCGTCGCTTGGTTAAGAAACTCGCTAAATTGCATTGATCTCCCGGGTTTTGTTGTTGTTTTTCTTTTGCCAAATTGTCAATTGTATGTAAACACGTATCATCAGTTGACGGTAGGGCTTGTATTAGTTTCGAACCAATGGAAAGCTTTCAAAATAACCACAACATTACCTCCTCTTGTGATGATTGGTTATAATTCTGAATTGACTTTGACGTTTGTAGTGGCTTCATTTGTTTGTTTGAAAAGCTACTAAATCGTGACAGGTACTACTCATATTTGAAAATTCAAGCCATTGTGTACTTTTAAATTATTGGTCAAAACCAACGCAGCAGCCACGGACGCAATGGAGGTGTCGCCCACTATAAACGCATCTTAGCTTAAACTAGCTGTAATATCACATTTGAGCACGTAAATGCTCACATTTTCCTGCAAACATGAAGGCATTTCAAAATACGACCACTTGAAAATGTTCCATAGGCATATTTGTTCTCAACTGAATTCTTGTTGAATTCATGCAGAAAGCATGGAACATGCTAAATATGGGGATGGGCCTACGCACTGAGATACTTGAAGACTAAAAGATTAAAAGCTTTATGCTTAGTCTTACGCCTAGGCTTAGAATTACGCTTATGTTTTGGCCTAGGCTCAGGTTTAGCCTTAGGCTTAAAAAGATGGCCCCTATAGATAACATAAGTTAAAAACATCATTAAAACATTGCGCTCGACCCTAATCGTTCGACAACGCTGCGTCGCTTGGTTAAGAAACTCGCTAAATTGCATTGATCTCCCGGGTTTTGTTGTTGTTTTTCTTTTGCCAAATTGTCAATTGTATGTAAACACGTATCATCAGTTGACGGTAGGGCTTGTATTAGTTTCGAACCAATGGAAAGCTTTCAAAATAACCACAACATTACCTCCTCTTGTGATGATTGGTTATAATTCTGAATTGACTTTGACGTTTGTAGTGGCTTCATTTGTTTGTTTGAAAAGCTACTAAATCGTGACAGGTGCTACTCATATTTGAAAATTCAAGCCATTGTGTACTTTTAAATTATTGGTCAAAACCAACGCAGCAGCCACGGACGCAATGGAGGTGTCGCCCACTATAAACGCATCTTAGCTTAAACTAGCTGTAATATCACATTTGAGCACGTAAATGCTCACATTTTCCTGCAAACATGAAGGCATTTCAAAATACGACCACTTGAAAATGTTCCATAGGCATATTTGTTCTCAACTGAATTCTTGTTGAATTCATGCAGAAAGCATGGAACATGCTAAATATGGGGATGGGCCTACGCACTGAGATACTTGAAGACTAAAAGATTAAAAGCTTTATGCTTAGTCTTACGCCTAGGCTTAGAATTACGCTTATGTTTTGGCCTAGGCTCAGGTTTAGCCTCAGGCTTAAAAAGATGGCCCCTATAGATAACATAAGTTAAAAACATCATTAAAACATTGCGCTCGACCCTAATCGTTCGACAACGCTGCGTCGCTTGGTTAAGAAACTCGCTAAATTGCATTGATCTCCCGGGTTTTGTTGTTGTTTTTCTTTTGCCAAATTGTCAATTGTATGTAAACACGTATCATCAGTTGACGGTAGGGCTTGTATTAGTTTCGAACCAATGGAAAGCTTTCAAAATAACCACAACATTACCTCCTCTTGTGATGATTGGTTATAATTCTGAATTGACTTTGACATTTGTAGTGGCTTCATTTGTTTGTTTGAAAAGCTACTAAATCGTGATAGGTGCTACTCATATTTGAAAATTCAAGCCATAGTGTACTTTTAAATTATTGGTCAAAACCAACGCAGCAGCCACGGACGCAATGGAGGTGTCGCCCACTGTAAACGCATCTTAGCTTAAACTAGCTGTAATATCACATTTGAGCACGTAAATGCTCACATTTTCCTGCAAACATGAAGGCATTTCAAAATACGACCACTTGAAAATGTTCCATAGGCATATTTGTTCTCAACTGAATTCTTGTTGAATTCATGCAGAAAGCATGGAACATGCTAAATATGGGGATGGGCCTACGCACTGAGATACTTGAAGACTAAAAGATTAAAAGCTTTATGCTTAGTCTTACGCCTAGGCTTAGAATTACGCTTATGTTTTGGCCTAGGCTCAGGTTTAGCCTTAGGCTTAACAAGATGGCCCCTATAGATAACATAAGTTAAAAACATCATTAAAGGAATTATGTGTATAGGTTTTTGTGATATTCTTGTATAAAATAAAAATGGTCTCCATGTGAATCTTTAATGCATAATCATTAAATTCGAAATGAAGCATTATAACAAAATCAATGGCGAAGCGTCGCTTTACATCAAAGCGTCTGGGTCGGCCTCTCAGTTTGAAATCAAATCACAGAAGAAATATAAAATATATTTTTTAATTTGTGGGATATAAACGTTAAACGTTGTCGATGGTTGTATTCATCAGTGACATCAACGAATTCATTCTTGGATCAACATTGCAACCGGATTCTTTGAGTCGATTGAGAATTAGAGCCCACGCGACAATGGTACTGATTAACTAAAAATTATACAATATTAAGTGCACTCACATTCGATGTGATACATATGAAAAACTAACATAACTATTTTTGAGTACTTATTTCTTCAAATAATGAGTTCAGTTAAGCTGGGCCAGGAAAATGGGATCAGGTAAATATTAGTGATGATATGTTTTGCAAAACTAGTCATTTGAAGCTCTAAAAATACCGTTGTACGAATCATGTAAACAATAATAGAATATAAATGAAATGCCATAATTTAACCATAGGTTCTACATTGAATTTCGCATTTCGGTGTCAAAACCGTGTTTTGAAAACAATACGGTTGTATATATTCTAGCAATTTACCGTGAAAAACAGCCCACGTTCAATGGGAAAAGCACGCCACACTGTGATACCCCAGCTGTACTGAGTGTTCATCTTTTGTGCAAATCGAATAACCTACAAAAATTCTACGAATATTAAAATAAAAGTTAGATATACATCATAGGCTGGGTACATGTTTACTTGCGTATACTAAATATTGGCCTGAGTCTAGGCTAACCCTAAACATTGATCCTTTCTCGCATGAATATTTACTATTTCGTATAAGAACTAATTTAACGCCAGGATTCGAATTGCAGCCTCGGAGGCGATTACCATCGCCACTCAGCTCGAGGAATTTGACGCTCGAGCCCGTGGGTGCTCTTAAGTTTTGGGAAAATTTTACACCGGACATACGCGTAGTATTTGTCAATTGCTGTGTGTTGTACTGTACGTACATTAAACGTAGGTATACAGGTTGCTCTACAATTTGTTCACAGTCTATTATATGTGATAAGGAATAAGCATTTAGGGTTGCGCTATACTTGTCGTGTAGCGCCGTCAGTCATCGTCCGCCACCCGTGCGGCGTCGTCCGTCTCCCGTACGGCTCAGCCCGAATTTGCGTATGATACCGCACGGTGACGGACGGCGCCGGACAGGTCACGCATGAGGACGGACGGCGCCGTACGGATGACGCCTGTGACAGACGGTACCGTACGGGTGACGGACGGTGGCCGACGGCACCTACGGGTGACGGACGGTGACGGTGGTGCCGTACTTGTGACGGACGGTGCCGTACGGGTGACGGTCTGTGACGGACGACAACAAAAGTACAGCGCAACCCTAAGCCTTGTTAATTCAGTAATGATGCTGGGAGGAGCATTTTTTATGATAGGTGAAGTAATCATACACCAAATCCTCCGGTGAATTCAAGTTGGGTACCTCAGCATAATCTAACAGTTTAAACCGGAAGGATTACGCGTGTCCTGTTAAATAAAATTCAAGCCCTCTAAACTGGGACTAGCTTATACTTCGTGAGGTAGTGTAAAACATTTTCAAATAGCCAGCCTAACAGAAAACAGCAGAAAAGTTCAGAAGATGTTCTGTTTTTAAGAATTTAGCTTTAATTTTGACAATCTAAAAATAATTCAATAGCAATTACTGTCATCCGAATAGCAGTATTTCAGCTGCAATTTGGAGTTAAAATATACAACTGATACCAGTATTATTTGTATGTGACTAATGCGAAAATCCTGTTTGCAATTCATTATATCAAGAGTGAATTATAAAACAACAGTATGCAACTGGCTACTTTCAGTGTTCAAAAGAATGTTACCCAGCGCACATTGAGTTTTTGGCCCACCCTCTTATTTAGGGGGTTGTGTATGCAGTTTTGTAAAGTACTCTCTAGCAAAACCCTAACATCTTTTACAATAACATTAACCAATGACTCTTTCCCATACAAGAGGGAGAGGGGTCGCCCAAAAACACAACGCCCGGTGGTACATTTTATACCATACAAATTTCAATAGTTGCACACTTGTTAAAGAATGATCATCCACTCTTGGTATATTTACTTATGTTTGGCTCTTGTACACTTTCATACAGAGTTGTCGAAATTTTAAGCCTCAGATCTTGGTCTGGGTTAAGGCTTAAGCTTAAGCTTGCCGCACAAGTGCACAAGAGCCTTTTTTCTCAAGTACTATTTTAACACAAAGGCGAAAGTAAAATATCTGACTTATCGCAATTTCTGAAAAATGGCATTGAAACATTTGTTTTTGTTCAAATGTTAACTATTTTCTTTAGTCGCCGATTTAAGTATATACTTGAGCACAGCTTAATTTAACACTTAAGCAAGATTTTAGAAACGAAACCATTGTGTGTAACCTGAAACTTGTCGTCATCGGTGGTCGGAAATGATGTCAGAACTGCATGGAGAATTTTTCGAGCCTGAAAATAGATAACATAAACCATAAAGATTTATGGTATGTATATTAGAATTGCTAAATTAAAATATTGTATGGAAAATTGTATTCATTTTCGAGTTGCAGAAATTATCGAATACTGCACTAAATTTTCTCCAAATTAAACCGAAACAAAGTACTTTTGGCATTTGTGGCTTAGCTGGTGTAAAAATTACGAATCGTGAAAAATCCTTTTTTAAATACGCTTGTTTTCAATCAAGTATCACAATGTTTACTTAAAAATATTTAACCATTTCAAACCGTATCAGGATTCCGGTTAAAATCGTTATCCGTTTCCGTTACAGTAGATAACGAAAATGGCACTTCTATTCTCCTCTTTACTTGTACATCACTTATGGCTCGTCAAATGTCTAATATCCGTTTCCGTTATTTTAATCACTATTCGTTTCTGCCATTGATTTTACTATCCGTTTGTATCCTGCCCGTGTAACGTTTCTTTTGCCGTAAACTACAACTCACCATTTCATTAGTCGTCCATCCACAATGACACAGTGCAATAATGTAAAAAATTGCAATTGCAATTTGCAACACTCCCCACATTAAATTAAACCCGGTCACCAAAAAACTGTCAGACGCGTGGATTTGAACCAGAACGTCGGCTTGTGTGACGAAATAAATTGTTAAACACAAAATAACAACACTTATCGCGAGAGTGACCAGAATAAACGGATTAAACCATGACGCAGTACGACGCAACGCAATTGTTAAATCAATGAATTGATTATAGTAGAATTTCATTGGTCGCTGAGAACAGTTCAGATCGGCTAAATTGTAAGAGAAACATTATTCGTGACATGGGTTCGAAACGGTACAGTAATATAAGCTTATTTTGAAACCTAAGCCTAAGCCTAAGGAAAAAACTTGTCTAAAGTTTAAGCTTGCTCTATTGCAGTTAAGCGGAAAAACATTCCACTCCTGATCTTAAACATTGGCCGAAAACCCTACAAAGCTGGAGTAAAGAACGAATTGAAGCTAGCGAACTTTTACTGGCTTGAACAGACAACTAAACTTTTCCGCCTTTTTTTCCACATAAATATGTTCAACTGAACACTAATTTTCAATTATATCTTGAATTTAAAGTCAATGTTTCAAGTTAAAAATACGAGAGATGTAAGTATTAAGCGAATAAAGGTTTTATATTTAGACCGGGCTTTACCCTAGCAGAAAATTATTATTTTTGCTCGAGGAATGCCCTTGCAAAATTAATTTTTTGCTCTCGGGTATGGCCGTGAAAAAATAATTCACCCGCAAAGCGGCTTGACTGAACGTTAATAAATATTCTGTGTACAAAAATAATAAATTTTACAAAAATTAATTTCAGCGCAGCAGATTATTTATAATTTTTCGAATTAAATCAATATCTGAATAAAATGAATAACTCATGTCTAATAATAATGTTTGCTTACCATCGCTCGTCCCACTATAAAAGCTTAAAACTCGACACCAAAGAGCTTTCAAGTCTTATGAAAATTTTACTTTATGCGTCGCCTACTATACATGTTGCGATTATAGTATAATCTATGCGGGAAAGGGTTAACAATTCTATCGACACGTACACGGTTCTTGCAACTTGTTAGCTGCAGTAAATTTATCTCTCTGGTCATAATTCAAACCCAATGCATCAAATTTTCGGTGATATACCTATTAGCTTTCCTTCATCTCTTGATCCTGCTTTAAACGGTACGAATGGAACCAAGTGCCGGACCTGTGTAAGGATTTTTGACAATGTTGAAACCATTAATATCCGGTCAGCTGGTATTTTTTCGGTTTCAGGAAAGGTTTCAGGATCAATTAACAAATTTAGTTGCAGTGAATTTTTAATTGATAAAACTTATTGCAGCCATTTTTTTCAAAGATCTGCGCTTAAAATTAGGTTCGGTTTTAGTTTCCCTTTTCAGCCATAAGCGGGCCCTGAGCATTAAGTCTCGACGCATAAAATTCAAGCTTATTGAAACTTTACCTTTAATCGCCTTGTAAAGTACACGAAACCAATACTGAAACACTTTGTTCAACAGTAAATAATACAACAGCGGTACAATTTGCCACAACCGTAGCATTGGAACCAAAAACACCGAAACGTGGCCGAGCCAGTTAACATTTGTTGCCAAATCGATCACATACCATTCGGCTATGCGAAGACCAAGCGGGATGCAAAAGCTCGTCATAGCACAAGTCAATAGCACATTTTGTAGTCGTTTGATTGCAGCATTTAGGGAATACTTCGTTTTATCATCCGTGTCATCTGGCCTCCTTTCTATGTTTTTATCTTTGCAATCATCGATAAAGTTGATGTTGTCCTCGTTTTTTGAAAACCAATCTATTTCATCCCCTCGGTTCCTTTTCATTTGACAACTGTTGTTAGGACACCATGCATCGTAGTTACCGTTGTTTAGTATTTGACAATCTTTTCGATAGATACCACTGACATGCTCATTCTTGCAATCGCCAAGAAAATCGCTGTTGTCACCGCTTATTCCAGACGGATCTTGTTGGCAACGCTGGCAGACTGTGTTACCATGCTCGATGGCACAAAAATTGACTTCTCCGGACAAATTGTCGTAGTATTCCGGTTTGTCCAGTACACTATCGCGGATAGGCAACTTTTTGCCTTGATGCTCGCAATTGGTGGTGTCCATTATGTGACTTTCAGGAGACAAATTGCGGCTGCTGTTGTAATTTCCGTCTTTTCTGTTGTCGAAATCAAGCTTGCTATCTTCAACGTCTTGCCGCAGAAATGAATGACGAATACTTTTCTGTTCGCCATTGTCCTGACGATCAGTGGATTGGTTTCCGTGCCGACATGACGTTATTGGTGATTGTTGGTTTGCGTCGTAACGGCAACTTCTACTGCCGATCGACTCGTTGTAGCTGGTTTGAGAAATCTGTTGTGTACCACGCAATGAAACACAAGGACATTTCCAACATTTTCTAAGTTGTTTCTGACTACTGCTGGCATCACTGATATGATTCTGTCTTCGAAGTGCAGTGGCTTCTCTTCTTGTTACTGATTCGCTTTTTGAACAACCGGCTCCAAACAGATTGGAGTTTTTCCAATTTTCTGTTTGTTTACATAATTTGGTACAACAAACGTTACCGCACAGTCCTCGTGTAGCAACCCTACTTTTAATACCATTTCTAGAAGTTGTGGAATTGATATCTTGTCTTTTGTTCTTCAAACCATCGTTTGCGTCTTCAACTGAATTCGAGATAAACGTGCGATTACTGCATCGCTTGCGAAAACGACGGTTGCTAACATGGCCATTTTGATCGGTGTTGCATTCAAATCGCAACAGAATATTTCGATGAGTTTCGTTCAAAAACTGCAGTAACGCACGATGCTTGCGAATTCGAAACGCGAACGCGATAAAATGTAGGCAATTTTGAAGCGGTAACAAGCCAGTTATGATGCTTGATATTGTTGTTGCATGCAGCATACCAGCGTACGTACGATAAATGTGCGTGACCGTTAGGTTGAATATTGTAATCAGTAGATTGGTCAGCAAGCATACTGCACACATCTGAAATGCGAGAATAGTACCGGTAGAAAATGCGATTCGTGTTAATAATAGGGAGTTGCATATTAAAAGATAGAGGCATAGTGGGAAATTTAAAATACCTGGACGTTTGTGTTTAGGCTTAGGTCTATGCTAATGCTGAGACTTACGTATAGGCTTGGGCTGACGTTTAGGTCTATGTTCATGCATAGGTTTAGGTGTCACGTCCATATATATGATTAGCGGTCTATGCTAATGCTGAGACTTACGTATAGGCTTGGGCTGACGTTTAGGTCTATGTTCATGCATAGGTTTAGCTGTCACGTCCATATATATGATTAGCAAGGGTAGAGAACCGGTCAGTTTGAAAACCTATCGCTAATACGTAATAGGTGCTATGCACATTTTTGAATAAGGGCCCAGAGTCTAAAGTATCTCATGCAGCCTTTTTAATGGTCGCATGTTGGGTTTGCAGAAAGTTATGGTTTTCAGTCTTCTAAATAGAACTAAACAATTTGTACGCTATTCCACTGTGATAATGAATTATCTGAAACCAAAGGCCGGTTTATCTAGCGGATCCGTATAACACCGATAGACGAATGCCTTCGTAGTCACAGGCCGCCCTGAGGCCGTGACCTCTCTGGCCTTCATACCAATTACCGTCTCCGGCTAATCATAGATGACAATCGCACACTTACCAGCCCAAATGCAACCTTCCAAAAACACGGATTCCGCTGAAATCGACCACTTTTATTGGGAATTCGCGATGGAAAATAACCCAGACACTGCAACAATCGCAACATTTGTCGAAACTCAAAATGCAGTTCACGATCTGATGGCAAAATTGACCATTCTGAATCGTCTACGTCGTACCTCCGTAGTTGTCGTTCGTCCTTGATTACAGCTAAAAACGAAGGGCGCCGGTGCTTAGTTGCACCAGCTGTGGTGTCCAGATGCGATCGCAGCAGCCTTGTATCAGAATAATCCGTATTAGTATAGGTATTGCTGTTAATTGGTTCTCTGCTATGAAAACGAATTTTCAGTGAAGCTCCAGTGATATTGGGAAATGTGAGGTCTGTTTTGGTTGATGTTGGCATTGTTGGAATGTCGAAAAATCCCGAAGCGGCTCTGTTGCATTTACACTGATTGCTATTGTGACAATTGAATTTTTTAGCGATGTTGTCTTGATTTTTAGTTATGCTATTGTTTATATTATTTGTATTATTATTATTATTATTTATATGATTGCAAATGTTATTACAATTGTAGTTATTTTTATTATTATTATTATTATTACCGTTGTTGTTATTTCTATTATCTCTAAGACAACTATTCGTGTCCCTATTATTACTATTTTCATCCTTACAATAATTACTATTACCACAAATACCGTTATTACTTTTAACTTCAAACTTTTTACTATATCGGTTAATGCTGTAACGGTCGTTATTAACACTTGTTGTCTTAATTCCGGCATTACATGTGTCGCTGTTTGCGATATCGCGAGTTTCTGACGGTTTCAAGTAACGGGTAGGGCTTTCGTTAAGTTGCAGCAAAGCTATGGTTCCGCATTTGCGCGATGCATCAGCCGGAATAACGCTTCGTTTCTGGACTAAGTTGGTGTTATATTTTGCGCTGTTATCTTGATTCATGATTACAAGTTTGCAGAATAATAAGTTATTCCATACAGCGATATATTATCCGACAATTTGAAGAAATATAAATGTATATTTTGCCTACAATTCGTTATAAAAATTCAACCAAGGTTTTAAATAAGATTTCACATCAATACTGTTTGTCGAACGTTTCGCGCTATCTTCAAGTTTTTAAAATAATTTTTGACCGCAGTTTAATAATATTACACGATTGATATTGTGAATACATTTAAATTATGAAATTAAAATTCACTTTAAAAATTGGTCTTGGATTATAAACAATCCCACGGGGTACAGTTAATTTAGACGACGTTTGCACTGTTAATCCGCCAGTCCGATTTCGTTTATGATCTTAGCTAATGTTGGTTAGTTAGCTGAAAAATAAGTTCTCTCGTCGGCAGCGATATACAATATTATACATAAACAAAGATTAAAACGAAACTATTGAAAAAAACGGTCTGCGCGCCTTCTATTTGAACTTTTGGGTAATGTATACAACAGGGCGGCAACAGTAGTATAAGCATATTCCTAAGCGTAACCCTAAACATAAGCCTATGCATAAGAATGTCCAATGTTATGCCCAACAGGGAATCGAACCACGACTCTTTCACCGTGCACGTATATAAAGACATAATCTTATATCTGCAAGCCACAATAGAACAAAAGCTATTCTTCAATGCTTTGAATGTTTATTGCGGAACTTTTCAAACGCAGCTATTAAAAATCGGTTGCAGTTTATTATCAGGATATATTGAAGTTCGATTTCCACTGGGCATATTTACAAGTTTCCGTTGAATAGGTTTGCTGAAAAAAATTTAGTTTCCCTACAGTTAGGCCACTGAAGCATTCCACAGAACACGATACGTTAAAAACAAAGCCTACAATATCTATTTGTTTTATATTTTATAGTGTTGCAGTGCAAGATGTTTATCATGGTAATAAATTGGTTTGCCACAGAGGCTAATGTTTTATAATTATTACCATTTAAATTAGTATAATGTTTTGCCCAGAGTCGTGTACAGCACCCCAATAAACCTGTGCCCAGCTTAAAACAGACTCTTCATTGGAAGACAAGGTGAATTTTTGAAACTCCACTGCATCAAAAAGTTATTTTAGGAAGTTAAATGCAAAACGCGTTGCGTCTCGCTCCTTGATCGCCTTGCTCGAGAAAAAGTTTTTAAATTAATCAGAACATTGTTTATTTCAAATCTGGTATGCAATACCGTTCGGAGCCTTGCTGAAATTCGCCTACAATTCCGTACGAAGCTGTCGGTCATTAGACAACGATGATATCCACTGAGAGAAATTAAACGAAATTCCGAAATTAAACTTGAGTACGTATAACATGGTTAACTTTAACCACGTTGTTCAACTTTCCCAATTTTCAATCTTAGCAAACCAAATGTTGATACGATACTTAGTATGTAATGGGGCATGTTTGATAAAACTGCAATTGATTTATACGTAAAAATCAAACCATATTCTAGACGACTCTACAGGCGGACGATACTGCGCCTGATTTCAAAAAATAATTTTGGCGTTAAGCGGCGGTAAGAGGCTAAGCGCGCAACAGTAAACCATAGCGCAACCCTTTATCTTAGAGCATGGAAATAGCAGATGGAACGTCGTGTTATTGGCAGTTTGATAAATATATACTATATCTCTTCACCATGGTGTTAATCTAAAAGCAAAATTCAGCGCGGTGAAAAATACACGGAATTTCATTACAAACACCAGATGTGAAATAAGCGAAGGAAAAAAACTACTGTCAAATGCAAGGAAGCGCAGAACCAATGCCTACATCTCACTTACAAGGTGGGATCATAACCAAGATTTTGTTTGCTCGCTAAAATAGCGTCTGGCTTCTCGCTCGTTTTACTCAAAAGCTTTTTTTCACGATTTATTTCGTTCCCATCTTTCAGAAATTTCTGGATCCGCCACTGGTCAAAAAATATATTAAAACAACTGCGTGAAAGATGCGAGTAGCAATCGAAGAATACTTAACCATAAAGACAATGTGCGTCTGCCATCCGCTCATTAAATTTCAAGCGACTTGTGTACGCCACCTCGCGCGATGAAATCGAACACTGTATAAATAAGAAACGCTAACTCTGAAAAACAAACTTCAGCAGAAATAAAATTAAGTTTCGAGAAAAGGTGGTCGAAGACTCTATTTTATGATCCGTTTCATTTGTTCCGTCATGTGTATAACATTGGAGGTTTTTACTTTCGGGGACAGCAAACGAAACATGTTTCAGAACCGTATAAATTTAGCTGAAGGGATAATTCTGCGAGAGGGCAACTGGATCGTTTCTGAATTAAATTTGATTAACTGTTTCTCTCTTGAATATTTTCAATTTTATCTGAGATCGAATTTCAAGCTAGAATTTAATTTTTTACATATTAAACAAAAGTGAGCCATTTTATTAATTACTTTAATTGATTTCATGTAATGGCATTCAGTATCGTGTAGATACCAGGCGGGGGCAAATGATGCTGCGTTCACAATAAACTTTTCAACTTTGTACCAAAATCGACATGTGATCGGGAAAATGAGTGACAATTTTCAAAATTTCACATCTTTAATCTTGCTCTAGTCATGAAGTACACAATTATACATTGAGTATGAAAGTTTTCTGATAGTATATGCACTTTGTGTGTAGGGCTTTAAAAAATTTTTCATTAATTGTACACTAAAGCACGTGTTACATTGAGACAATTTTGAAAATCATCACTCTTTACTATAGTGACCCGAATAAGAGGGGTGACTGATATTTATTTGGCCTCTCGTGAGGGTTCCCCAGTTATTTGGTTACGGACTGTTATTTTTTCTCAAGCTCCGCCACCGTTCGTTACTGATATATCCAGTACTTCAATTATCCGTTGATTTAAACGTTTATTTGTCTTGTTTCAATAGCTTGATGACCGATAATGTAAGGTTATCTTTAGGAATATACTTTCAAAACTTTAGTATGCTTTAAAGTTTTGAACCCAACTTTATTTGGTCCTGGAGTCATTTATGCGCTACAATTATGGATAATGGACATTTATGGACTCTAATTAGTTTAGGGACTCTATGCGCTTTGCGGACTTTTATTAGGGATACGGACTCATATTCATCGGGACTCAAAACGGGAAACCCCCTTTTATTACTCCTTATTATTCGGATCGCTATATAAACCGTATTTATGTCGTTTCCAGTGCCCAGTTGGGAACTTTATTGAAAACCCTGCATAAAAACAAAAATTGCAGTTCCTTATTTGTCTTCATATAAATGTTAAAAAGCAATTTTTGCTAGCATCGTTACATTTCAATCAAAAGTAAAGAAAGACAGACTGTATGACATTCAAATTTTCTGTTACCTGTAAATATTTTCTAAATTGCTCACTTTTCCACAGGACAGAAGTCAGATGACTGGATCGCAGTCAGGCGGTACCCGCGGGTATTAAGATTCAACCATTGTGGACATAATCTGCCTATGCTGTATGTATTTAGAATTTCATCATAAATGGGGTGAGAGCAATACTTTTGCCCTGCTCATGGAATTTGAAAATATAAGGCACTCAAGATGCCATACGTTACACAAAGTGTATCGGGATAATAATATTGCAGCATTTAAATACACGCAACTATATAATTTTGCAACTCTTAGAAAAGCTTTCGTCTCATTTGTAAGTTCACTATTTCAACGAAATTTCCGTCCTGAAATTGTTTTGACACTCCTAGCAGCTTAAACTGGCAATGAACTTAAACAAAAAGCATGCTGTAAAAACAGACAAACGTCCTTCTGCTCTTTACCAGCGATGGGTAGATTCTTGAAGCTGTACTTGAATAGTTGGTCAAAAAGGTCTGAGTAGGTACCCAGACCTGGACCATTTTTTCGATATTATTATTATTATTATTATTATTATTATTATTATTATTATTATTATTATTATTATTACTATTATTATTATTATTATTATTATTATTATTATTATTATTATTATTATTATTATATTGTTGAATGCTCGGAAGGGGCGCATACAAAGAAGATAAACAGGATATATCCTTTTCCAAAATATCTTCAGTTAAGGAAATACTTTTATTAAGTTTTAATTTTAAGATGGGTTTTAAAGGTCAAATAGTTGTACTCGCTCGCCATCTGCTTGTTCTGAGAAAACTATTGCACAGATTGTACACTACAGAAATGAAATCTTGGCCACATCTCTGTGGCGGTCGGCAATTCTATATTAATTCCATAGTTTCAAAACACGAAAATAAAACCTTCGACTGGAAATTCTCAAATCGTGATAAACCCGTGGGTAAATTTTTAGAATTTTCGGACAAAAAATTACCATCGTAAATGTAATAGTGTATATAGACTCGGGTACTAACAGTTCGCGCAGCGCAAAAAACGCACGTTGCAGTTTAAATTAAAAATGGCTAGAAGTTAAATCACTGTTTTGTTTACTACTGTATTACTTTTATATTATTAAATTTGGAACACCCCGTATACGTATTTTGGGCAACATTCCAGCTGTTGTAATGACTGTTTCATACAACAGACAGCATATGCAAATTAGAACACATTCTTAAAAAGCATTGCGAGGAATATCTTAGTGTTGCAATTAGCAACCACGTTCACTAGTTAAGCTTTATGTACAAAATCCACATACTGAACTTTCAAAATAAATCTTTAGAACCAAAAGAAAACCCGATGCGTTTTTTGCAATACCATTATTGTCAACAGTGCGTGAGTATGGCGTGACCCAAGATATGTTAATAATACAAACTGTCTTTCTTATACACGAAAAAGTTGAAAACGCAGTTTTTGAATTCCAAATTTTTTTAAAATCCGTTAAAAACACAGCCCATGTCAAGTATAGGGACTGCCTTCTGGGAGACTGCCAGAATTTACGGAGAAGCTTATGCTTAGGCTTAGGTTTAGGTTTAGGCTTAAGCTTTAACGCTTCGGCTTCGGCTTAGAATAGACTTAGCTTTAGACAGCTTAGTAGCCAACGGCCAAAATCCAGTAGTGTTTACGTCACACTTGTCTACTGCTGAAGTGCTCTTAAGAGTTGTACAGACAACAAAACATTACGTAAATCAGTGAATTGAAGGTTTAAACACTTGCAACGACTTAATGTCATTGGAGTGTACGTCTGCTGGAAAGTATGAGAGACTTCACGCCACATATTTCGAGGTGGCCGTCCGAGATTTGGGTGGAAAAGTACGGTGTGGAGTGCTTGGATTTGGCCGAATGTAACTTTTTATTGCCGTAAATCTCGATAAAGAATATTCTTTAGCCTATAACCAAGCCTAAGTGTAAAAATAAATGTTAATCTTGAACCTAAGCGTAGGCCTCACCCTGCGCCTAAAAGCGAAAAAGTCAGAAATCTAATCCTACTCTATTGCAGTCGTGTAAGAAGACGGGACGGTCGTAAAAGTAGTTATGGGCCTGGATTTCTGTGGCTGTGTGTATTAATTGAATTTATCGCCACTAGCGGATCCACGCCCCACACCATCAGAAATTTTTTTTGTTAAAATATGCCAAAATATTTGCATTATGCTTTTTTATTTCTGATATTGCAACAATAGCTAAAATTCACAGGTGGTATATATGTCGTAGCTAAAGCAGTAATTCAACCCAATTACGAATCAGGCAAGTACAAAGCGGAATTACGATTTGGATTAGCCCAAGGCGATGAAAATTCTCTGTAAATGCTGTACGTCTTTGTTTGGTTACGCCGTAGCCGTGTGCTAATCTGATTAAACAATGGACTAGTCCAACGCGGAATTATAAATCTATTTTTGAAAGGCGTTATGATTGGTTACTTCGTAAACATGGAAGAGCCAGAGAAGTTCACTTAAACCTGGCAATTAAAATGGTATGTGGCATCAACTTTATTAACAAATCACAAAAAATGCAGCTTCAGCACACTGAGGATCCCGCTTTGCGCTAGTGAAAGTCGTTTATACCGTTTTGGACTTACTAAATTCGCAATTGCGCTTAATTACGGCTTGCGCTACGATTCAATTCTGCCGATTTGCAAAAATATGAAGTGCACTAGGGTTTGTTTGGTATATTTATGCCGCGCTTGTAGTGTAGATATGCGGGGTTCACGTTATAACCGAGGCTGCTTGGGACATGTTTGTCCCTAATATACTTTTGGGTAATATTTTGTCTATTTATAGACCCCATATCATATTCAAGAAGTAGCGTTTATCTGCTATTAGATCACGATTTGTTCTTCAATATCATATGATATTCAACGTATTGTCTGCAATATCATATTATATGTTTTCAAATGTCTGTATACTTGCGGTAACATACCCAAATTGTTCTGTTGAATATCTCATATGATACTAGGAATTAAAATTTGACTTTTTGAATAATGACGCTGTGGTTATAAGCGATTTTGTGTCGGAAACGAATTTGCAAGAGTGTATATATTACGTATTTTAAAGTACATTTGTGTCACTGCTGTCCAAACTTTCCTTTTATTAATTAGCACGCGAAAATTACACTGTCCCGCTATATATCATATATTAGTTTAAATTTTGGAATATCATATGATATTTGTCCAAATGTCCCTTAGTATCACGTGACATTTAAATGATTTTCTGAAAGCGGTTGTTTGTATGTTAATGTTAAATAACATCCTAATTATGTCTGTTGACCCTATATGAGAGCACGAGTTTTAACGTAGACGTCGAATCAACATAGGACAAACCGTGACCCGCCTACCCTGTTCATAACGTGAATCCCGCATGAGCGAGCCTCTGAAACTGTTTCTGTTGCGCACAAATATATAACCTACAAGCAGCATGTTTGTGAGCCGCATAGCAACAAGTTAATACTTCTAGCGAACTCTTGTTACAAATACTAATCGCGTGTATTTAATAGCAAAACAAGTATTTAAGTACAAGAATTAAATCAACAACTGAGCAGAAACATCAGATATAGTCACCTTACACCGGTCTTCTTAAAAAACGAGAAATATCAACTTTAGCTAAATTTGACTTTAAAAATTTTCAACCTAAAACGAGACTCAACAACATCACACAGAACAAAAACCAAAATATCCTTCGCAAAATAAAAAAAGTCGTTAATACTGCATGATTAGGAAGTCTAACTGGCTACTTTGAAATTTGTGTTTCTGGAAGTCACTACAGACACGATCGTTTCAAAATAATAATATTTCGCAACACTCGCAGATTCAAGCCAATAACGTTAGGATTTAGACAGACTACGTAAGCTTTAGGAATATGCTTATACGACTGTTATGCCTTTCAAAGCAATATGCGCCCCAATGCTCATATGACCATTGCCGACATGTGTATAGGGGTCGACCTGCCACCTCAATTTTATACGCAATGCTCACATGGGGCGGTTGGTTTATAGCGTAAAAAATATCTTTGAAGGTGACCAATCAGTCGCTACAACAGCTTTATTTTGAAATTTTTTCGCTGAACCCAATTGGTACACTTCACGCAATATTCTGACGGCGTCTATGCATATGTTTGCTCTGCGGGTTTATATCGAACAATCTGTTTCTTTATATCATGTTGCACAGATGTTGAATAAAGTTACCGTATGAAAAAATTGTATTGCTGACTTTGCAGACAAGACCGTATCCAAGGGGAGATTTCGGCAGTCCGTAAAAATACTCAACCTTGTTTGTAAGTCATCGGAAACACATGTATGTCTCTCCTGAAAAATTTCAATCCCCCCATAGCAAGATGATGTGGCTACGGGTCTGTTTGCAGAACAGACTTGTGGCCTCGAGCGAAATATCACAGCATGGTTGTTCGAAGAAATAAGTGACCAGAAAACTTGATTAAGAATTCACATATTGAATCACAAAACAATCCCGTCTATTTTAATTAAGGCACAGTATACAGTACAAGAATTTGCATATATGCGCGAATGCTGTTTTTCTTTGCTTCATCTGTTTTTGGAGAATTCAACATATTGTATTAACGCCTTCAAAGTTCATATCTATTGCAATTCGTCGACGACAATGTACTAAAGCGTAATCCTGAGCCTAAGCATAAACCGATGCGTAAATGCCTAGCCGAAATCAAAGCGTAAATGAAGGGTGTAAAAATGGTTAGTTCGATTAAAAACTTTATTAAAATCTCAACAAGAACCTTTAAAGCGATTTACCTTTATTGGAACTTTTACTACTGGTGAATCAATGGAATTCCACGCAGGCCTACGTGCTCTCCAGTAGCAAACAAAACCAAAAATTCTGTGCTATAAGACGTAGTACTAAAATTGCATTTAGCTTCTTGCTCGCTTCGCTGGCTATCCTTTTTCACTATTATATCGAGTAACCTTAACCTGCCGGAAACTTCTTGGTTCACCAGATTTTAACTGTAATGAGTAAGGAAAGCAATCCTATCGCAAACCACAGCTAGGATTTTATGCTTTTAGTTTACAACAAAGTTGTAAAAAAATTTACAATTACTTGTTGAATAAATCGACGTTATTAACCGTTTTTTTCAAAACACATGTCTACTTGAGTCCTTAACAAAAGGCACCAAGTAACAGTATATACATACCGGTTCAAAAGGCAACGTACTGCTGAAGAATCTGCTGTATACCGATTGTATGCGTTCACGGAACAAGACACATGATATACTGGTGTATGGCTAAAAGACTATCAACTGCAGCAGCAATGTAGCCATGATTTGACTTCGGAAGGGTATAATCTCATGTAAAAGACAACTGTTTGATTTGTAGAATCCAAAAACAGCATCCTAAAACCGTTCAAAGCGCTTGTCTCTTGTCTTTTTAAAAATCTCCCATGTTGAGATATCCTTCTACCCCTCCTTGCGTATACGCACATGATATTCAAATTAAATAGTAATATTTGAAGTGTTAGCATAAATTATCATTTTGAAATGCAACCATTGTATTAATAATTTGTAATTTCTAATCAACTCGTTTTATGTCGTAATAATTAATTTATTGTATAATTAACGTACAAACCAAAATAATTAATTTAAAAAATATATATAACAAAATTGCAAATATTAAACGCAATATATAACACCCAGTCTTTGGCACAGCCATATCAATTATATAAAATTATGTCAAATAATTTATATACAAATGAACCGGCAAGCACAGAACAAGGCAGTCAACAATAAAACCCAGAGCAATAGAGTTCATTGAAAAATTTGTCAGAATTTTGCTTAGGCGTCAAATACTAAAGAGAATTGTGTGTACTTTGCTAGATTTAAAGCAGGAATGTATCTATATATTATATATTTATTTATATATATATAAATAAATAAATATATATTTATTTATTTATATAAATTCAAAAATGGTGGAACTCTTAACGCTGTTTTGGCAGCTAGGCTTGCAGTGCACTAAGCGACTAAAGCGATTCAATACTCTTATAAGATGAATCATTAACTGGCGATAAAGGCTCGGCGCATGTTGAACATTCAATTTTTTACTCATTAAAGCTTGATCGAGTTTGAGCTGCTGGATCATAAGCTTTAAAGTTGAAAACTTTAATGAAAAACTACATTAAGATCAACCGATTGACAATCAAAAATTTCCGCGTCCAAGTTTATTAACCGAGTTCAGTTAAATTTGTGGTCAAACTAATTATTGTTTTCGTGTCTTTAAATAGAGAACGGATAATTTAAAAACTAAAATAGAATTCTAACTGTAGTAATTTCTCGCAACAAAAACAAAAAACAAACAAGCACACGTTTTGAACATCAGGAATGTGATGAACAAAGAATAATTCAAAACTTCAACGCAATAAACGAATAAAGCAATCAGATTTAAGTTTAAAAAATGTCTAAATACATTTTCATCAGTATTTTCAATATTTTTAATGAAAAAAATCACTGAAACTTATGCGTTTCAGAGCAATAGACAAATTTGCTAAGCTGCGCTCAGCGTCGTACTTTTTTTACAATTAACCATAGGTGAAACATAGCGAATTGTCATATTTTCAATAATTAGGCTGCAGTTAAACAAAGTCGAAATATTGCCAATATTCCAAATAATGTTGTGACCAATAAAAAAAGTATCAAAATAAAAAAAAATATCAACAAAAATTTAAGTGTTTTTGTGATGATTTTACAATTATGACCCATTACAAATCTTTCGGTGGTTCGCTGACTCCGGCAACATCGACGTTGTACGGCTCGTCGACTGGTAGTTTGTTGCAATCTTTGATTAAAACTTCTTTTTCTGGCCAATTGTTTTCGTTGACTGCGGTAGTGCTTATTTTGTTCACTACGTCCATACCTTCAAGCACCTGAAATACAAACAAATGGCATTTGTACACGTCAGTTGCAAATTTAACGTTGAGGCCTGTAGCTGCGTACATGTAGGTTGACATTAGTCTTAGACGTAGGCGAAGTTTTAGGCAAAAGCTCGCGCTTAGGTTTAGGCAAACGTTTTTGTCATAAGCTGAATCGTAAATGGTAGAACGGTGTACAAGAGCCAAACAAAACTGTAGGAGACACATATAGAACTGATTGAAAATAGTCAACTTAATAATGTTTAAGAAACAAATCTGCTTTTGGTATTATTGAGACCGACATAAACCGAAATTAAGCGTGAAATATTTAAAACTTTTAAAATATACTCGCCATGTTCAGGTTAGAAACCAAGGCACAAGTCTGTATTAAATTAATTATAACAAACTGTAAGTTATTGAAAAATTTCATCACGGCAAATTTCAATTTTACTTAAGGTACATTGTACTGATAATATTTGAATAATTTTTCGCCCAATATATTCTAAATCCTTGCAGATTTTGCCGTGCTAATTTAAGTTGCGTTAACTTAATTGGCATACCTTTCCGAAGACTACATGTTTGCCGTCCAACCATGGTGTTTTTGTAAGCGTAATGAAAAACTGTGAGCCGTTCATATCAGGTCCTGAAAAACGATGTCCGATGATCCACTTTGGGATTATTAACAACCATACGTGGTTGAACCGAATATTTGGTCAATTTAGAAAATACTCTACTCTTTACACGTAGGCTTAGGCTTATGAATGTGCTTAATCTTGAGTTAAGTCCCTAATAGTAAAATTGGCCCGAAACATCATTTCTGGTTGGTCTGAAGCTACTGTATGGTTGTCAGATCCAGACCCGTAGTCAGCTCAACCTGCTACTGTGGAGGTCAAATTTACACGCGGGTTAAAACATTTCTACGAAGAGCTAAAATGTTTGCAGGGGTCTCAACCCCTCTAGTTACTAGCCCATTCTCACAATACATATTTCTTGTAATGCAGCAAACCTGAAAATATCCATAAAACACTACTTTACCTTATCAAATGTGGCACATATTTAATGCTACAGTTACCATCAGTGTTTCCGCTATACTGATCAATATTTAGATGACATGAGACATCCACCAGCTGAAATAATTAATTTTTTAACCTCAAAATATGAGTTAAAGTTACCTCCTATCAATTAATGGTTCTCTTTTGTGGTAATTGTCCTCTAAATGTCATTTAGCTTAGAAAAGATTTAACCAATTATATTTACCTTCATTAGCCATACTTAACATGCCAGGAATTTGATGCATAATTGGATAGCCTTCGTCTTTGAACATTTTGCCGTATATACTTTTATCGCCACTGCCATCGCGGGCGGTGTAGTCACCTCCTATAAAAGCACTATATTTATATAAAGCAAAACCTAAACCATTGGCGGATACAGTGATAGCCGACAAACCTAGGCGTGTACCACAGAAAAGAGGATCAAAGCTAAAATTTTGTAAATATTCAAATAAGATTCAGCAGTAAAATTGTCGTTGACTTCTCGCTCGTGAGCTTTTTCTGACTATGAAAAATTGCGCGGTCAGCGTCCCAAATGTCCGGATCCACTCACTACTGAGCTGAACACAAATTTAAACTTTGTTTCAAACAATTTTTCCATGGCAACTGCACCGGTACTTCCGCTAAGAAAACAGTATCCAAAAATCCATTTCTTGGTGCCAGAGCAAAACAGCGCGAGCGCTTTATGCAATTAGCCTGTTAAGCTTTAGTGATAGACTGAAGCTAACAAAATCACGTCCCCAAAGGGGGGAATTAGGGGACCGTGCTCCTCCCAAATTTTGCTGGTACCCCACAAATAGATTCGCTCAAAAAGTAAACCATTGAATTATGCGGCGTTCACATTAAAAAAATTTTTGCCTGGCCACAAAATGTGTCCCGTCCCAGGGTTAACGAGTGGTCGTTGACCCTACCTCAACGAAAATTTTCCGTTGAACCTACCTCAACGAGTGGTCTGTGCCAGTGCTCCCCGAGCATAGTTTACTGCCGACGCGCCTGAGCGAAAATTATATATATTTGGCAAGATTACCTTGGATCATAAAATCTTTCATAACACGATGGAAGACGGTGCCTTTATATCCGTAGCCCCATTTGTGTGTCGACAGATCATAAAAATTGCGGACAGTTTTCGGAAGTAAATCGCCGAACAGACCAATCACAATTCGTCCAACGTCTTTTTTGTCCATTTGCATATCAAAGTACACTTTATGAGTTACTTTGGCAGTTTTGACAACTTTATCGGCAGCATTCACATATGCCTGCAAAATTCACGCATAAAATCAAACACTGGAAGACGTAGTCGAACGGTTGTACAAACTTTAATTTATATCCTGTGCTGTTACAATGAACACCACGACACCAGGCCCGTAACCAGCTCACTTTGCAACAGATGGCGAACAGAAAACCATTTCACAAGCGGTATACAAAGAATTATGTTGACTTATAAGCAAGGTTGAAAATTTTCTAAGCCACCAAAATTGTTCAATGAATTCTGAGCATCGTCTTGCTCCTGCTATTGGTTACGGACCCGCACTACACGAAGATTATACTACTAACCGGAAATTGTTGAGCTGGGCAACGAACAAATTTTTCGCTGAAAAGATTTTCTGGCTTGAAACCATTAATAAATACTTCTGAATATCATATGGTTCAGAGCGATACGAAATTGTATTAACCTGTGCCCGTAGCCAAGGTGTGGAACCAGAGGTGTTTAGCCCTACTGGAAATTTTTTGGCATCCCGAGAAAATTTTCAACCTTGCTTGTAAGTCAACGAAAACCCTTATATGTCCCACCTGAAATTTTTTTAACCCTCCTAGCAAGGTGAGCTGGCTACGGGCGTGATAATTATACCTTATTTTCGAAAATTTTGCATGCAAATTTATACTTTAAAATGTTACACAATAACATTCGATAACTTATAATAAACACAAACGTTACTTGATTGAATAAAAAATAAAATAAAAAACTTACCACAATGGCACTTATGAAGAGTAAATGACAATACATTTTTAGATAATTAAGTACCCAATTGTTATGCCTGCTAAATAAATAAAATATCTAAACGTCAGGTTGAATAATAGCACGCAAAGTTTCAATAAAACCCCATTCACACGTGCAAGTTTGTGCAGCTAGAACTCGCAGAGCTGCAACTTGCACGAAATATTTGCAGCTGCAAGTATTTTCAAAGGAACATTTTTATTGACCAATCAAACTACAGGTGAAAGAAATTCAAGCGACTTGCAACTGCGTTCACATGTGCGAATTAAATTACATACGATGAATTCCAGTGAATAATTCGCAGCTGTCAAGAACTTCAAAGCTGCTTTGTAACCAAACTTGCGCGTGCAAGTTGCACGTGCAAAGTTTTGCTGCAGAAACTTACATGTGTGAATACGGCTTAACACTAATACGATTACCGGTAATTGTATACTTTATCCACACAAGGTAAAGCCTAAAGCCAGACTCAAAAGCAAACCAATCCTAATCCAAGTTCAAAAGCTGAAAGATTACAAAATTGCAAGTGTAACAGAGCCAAATTTTTGATTTTTCAATGTTTTTCACACAAATAAAATTAATCTAAAATACCCCTCCACAATTTGTACTACGAAAAAAGCCTTTTACCAAATTAACCAATGTGCTTTGGGAAAATTTTATGAACACAGTACTGCAGTTTCGCATATTAACCAGAAAGCTGTAAAGCAGTTAAACCATTATACTGCACAACTCGCAAGCTATAAAACCAAACACAAGAAAAGAAAACACTATTTACAACAACAAAACAAAATAAGACTGCCAAAGTTTCTTTGGGTTTTGCAGGGCTTTGCTCTGTGCTGTTTGAAAGATTATAAGCCCCAGGGTTCGCATTCTGCGTCTTGTAGTAACACGTAAAACCATATCGTAAGTTTTGATATATATATATATACATATATATATATACATATATATCTATGTGTGTTCGTGTATACAACCTGACCAGCTTAGAACTAAACATAGCAATAAAATTCTGAAAAGCTTTGCAATTACATAAGCACTAGACCGGAGTGGGTTTCGGTTTGGTTGCAGCACCTTCGTTTCTTCTGTTTTAACTGCTAGTGCCTAGAAATATATTTGATGTACAAAAACAGGCCGACAAAGACTACGAACTGAAGTCCTATACTGGAAATGAGAATACCGTCTAGCTTTTCGCTTGCGATGTATACTTCAAGTCATGCTCAGATATCGAACTGTTCGGCCTGATCAACAAAAGTGAACTCAGAATTGACTTTGCAGCCAACTAGGGAAGCGCGAACAACCTCACATATACCACCAAGAAATATAGATCTGCCATTGCGAAAAGGTTCTAAGTTTTCGTTTAGGTGGAAATCCAAGACACAGATTGGGTAGAACGAGCCGCCTCCCCCGATCCAAATTTCTTGGTGCGCCATAGCACCAGCTGAGCTGAATGGTTACCGCATCAAAGAGGAAATGAAACAAGCGAGGTTTTTGAAACTGTTCTAATTGATTTTAATCGTTTGTGATTTAAAGCAATTGTCAGATACCGAACAGGTCCACAAAACTGTAGTTTCATAACGTATTTTGTTCGCTGCTGAAATTCTAAAAGAAAGAAAGAAAGAATGAAAGAAAGAAAGAAAGAAAGAAAAAAGAAACAAAGAAACGAGCTAGCGGTACGCGAGAAATCTTACAACGCTAGCAGAAGAGAGAAAGCTAAGTGTTGTGAGCCTAAACGGACCAAACGGGATAACATGAAGGGTAGAATAAATAAAATTCAAAAATCGCGGTAGTGTTTTTAATAAAGGTTGCGCTATGCTTGTCGTAAGGCGCCGTCCGGTGGCGTCCATCACCGTCCTGCGTCACCCTACGACATCGTACGTGAGTGATTCGCGTACGATACCACATCTTGACGGACGAGCCGGACACTGACAGACGGCGTTAGACGTCATCAAATGTATATCGCCACCCTAACACGGACGCTGCCAGAATTATCGGGTTGGCCTAGGAGGTCGAATTTATTAAGACAATTTTATAAAAATCGGATCCTGATTTAAATTTCAATAAGCATACTTACTGATGCAAAGTTTCGTGTTTAATAATTTTTTTAAATTTTAAGACGGCGTGCAGTTGCACTCTCTTCCATATACCAGCCGGCATTCATGGTTTGTAATTGGTTTTAGCGCAGTCGCGTTGCCAAAATTCGTTGCAACATACAAAAGCCACGTTGCGTTACCATTCAAAACAACATAACAATATCAAAAGTATACGTTATATTTTTGCTGTACAAAGAACGATGATAGTAGGTACTGCAATAAGTTTTGAAGAAAGAGTTCACGTTTGTATGAATTTGTTGCACTATGCAGTTTATATACTGCGCGCACACATCCACACTATAATATAAAATCGCACGTTTTCTGTCAATAGTTTGCTGTGTACAAACGTTAGTTCAAGTATGAATGGCGACTGCAGTGCGTATAACACAACAATTTTTTTTCTTCTACACTTGATTGTGAGTTTGCAGCATGGCCACAGTCTTCGCGATGCTACTAGAGATTTGTCTGAGAACTCTAATTTTTAAATTTCAAGTATAATAAAATAAACGCAAAGACATAGTGGACAGCGGTCACATAGCTATGTTGGGTGATAGGGTTATACATCTGGGAGAAATGGTTTGACTGGGAAAGATATATGACGTCACAGGGTGGACAAATATCGCAAACGGACTATTTGATTCGTATTCCCCGCGCTTGAATGCTAAACTCAACCAGAGGAGTTGTGTCTCCCATTGAAGATCGGCTGCCCGCTTTTAATTTTCGTTTTTTAATTCGTGGAGTAATCAAATTGCGTGTTGACCTTTCCTTGGTCAAAGGAACCATTTATGTAGCCTAATTTAGGTAATTAATATTTGAATTACGAATTTTGAACTGTATTTATTTTTTACGGAATCTTATTCGACATAGACTCCAGGAAGACGCTGTTACCACTGCACCGCGCAGCCCGCCATTCCAAATGCGTTTTTCGTCTAATATATGTGTCGACCGTATGCTGCCAGCTAGCATACATACAGTGCGCTGCACTATATTGCATTTGCACACAATGGACGATTATGTCTTACTTGCTTACAAGGGCCTCGACTGTATTTTCACCACCCCTATATATTTGGGCAACGGCAATAAATATAAGCAAGTAGAATAACATAAACTTTTCTACATCAATATTTTGACACTCATTGTGTTGGCTTGCTGCAGAAATATTCACAAATATTTCAATACGAGTTTGCAACTCGACCCGAGTTAATGCGATGTCAGATATAAACTATAGAACTAAAATAACACTTGTAATTTTACTAGAGATTAACAATATACAATTATATAAACTACTGGATGACACAAACGTTTTATAAAATAACGGCTAAATAAAGCAAAATTTATTTACGCCAAGACCTGTTCTAGAAGCCAAATCTATAATAAAGCTACAACGCCTTACTTCCTTAATACATAATAGTGTATGTTTCGACCATCGTTCAAACACAGATGTAAACAAATGTTTTGAATTATACAATATAAAAACATGTTCCTAAACCTAAGTGTATGTCTAAGCCTAAGTCTGAAAAAATAAGTGGAAAGCTTTAAGCGTACGCTAACGCGGTCACGAATAAAAATGGCTCGCAAGTGATCTACTCATGGGCTAACGGCAGCATTCCAAATAACAGTACGTCTACGTTTACTAATCATACGGCCACAAGTATCAACGCAAGGCACCTGACATTTATAATTTAACTTGCCTCCTACAACTATAACCAAACAAAAGCTAACAACACAACACAAATCTCTCAGTAAATTTATATAATTAAAGCTGAAATACCCCCATGCGTATTTTGGGCAAGTTTCCAGCACACTTTGTTTAGAAAGGTTTCATAGCACGTAAAAACGGGATTGTTTTATAATTAGAAAATTTGCATGCGGATTTTTATGCATTTGACTTTTGCGCAGTGCGCAAATATGCACCACTAGTTATAATTATAAGGTAGGTAAAAATCTATTGTGCTTACTATTTTTCAGTATGTATATCTGCAAGTCTGTCGCTAATATTTGAATAGCTGCAAGAATTGTGACGCAATTATCATTGAAGTTGCATACCTTTACGGAACTTTAAGAGATTAAGCCCAAAACATAATCCATGGTTTAACCTTAAAGGTGGTGGTTGTTGATCGAGAGAATCAAACCCAGCTTCAAACTGTAAATGTACAGTGTTTGTAAAGTGCGAAGTATAATTGATAGTTCATGATTATATTTCATGCGACGCGGGCCTGTAGCCAGAGGGAGACAGAGAATCTCAGCCATCTTGTGAAAACAGTTTAGTTCCTCTAGAAAATTTTCAACCTTGCTTAAAAGTCATCTAAAACCCTTGTTTTCCCGTACTGAAAATTTTTTAGCCCCTCCCAAGCAAGGTGATGTGGCTACTGGCTCCACGCGACGGCATTATATAAGATATTAAAGCTATCCGTAGAAATAATTCGGTCCATAACGGGTTAATAAAAATTTTGTTTAAACATTTAACATAAACATTGTTCAATTAATAAAAACCACAACTACACGCCCCAATTTGCACCAATTGAAGCAACGTCATTGCAACGAAACTTTATTGTTCAAAAAGCGACATGTATCATTCCATACCGTATGCCACGAGAGTCGAACTTGGCATGCTGGAATGTCGTTCGTTGTTCACCAGTGTCATAATGATTGATCCAGCATAGCAAAGATCCGTCAACAGTTTTAACGTATATCTAAAAACTTGTGTTACTTTTCTGTTGAACAAAGTTCAATTCCGGACCACCAAACCGCTATCAGTGTAGAGTTTAAATTTGATCCGGCCACTGAGACGCGTTGCTAGTATGTACATCCACTGCGCATATATGATATATTTTAGCAGCTGAAAGCTTATTGACTTTTGATAAGAGTTCGACTATGGACTGAGACCAGCTGGTTTCAGCTGCGATTTAAGATTAGATCCAATTTTTCTGCTATGTAAGATTTGATCATCCTCGAACATTTAAAACTTTGTCAATATCCAGACGGAGCTGTTCGTCCGGACGTATAACTACTACGTTCATCGACCGAATAATCGTTCAAATAATCAAAATCACGCAACGCATCTTCAATATCGTTATCATCATGTGTTCGCTTCGCAACTTGTCTCCCACCAGCGCCGCTGGTAAGTTGGCTCGGTGCCCAAGATGATCGTTTTGACCCATCGCCAATTCTGTTTTTTGGCTGACGTTCCGATGAACCAGACGCTGTCATTTGTCGATAATGGGGTGCAGTGGGGTCTCTAGCTGATTGCCGATTGTATCCTGAAGGTGGCCGTTGAGTTGTTGATCTGTAGTGCAGCTTTTCTTTAGTCTCATTGTTCTTCAGTCCTTGAAACTCGCGTTGAGACACCGCATGGTAATCTTGCTGACGCAACTGTTGTTGTTGTTGTTGTTGTTGTTGTTGTTGTTGTTGTTGTTGTTGTTGTTGTTGTTGCTGTTGTTGTTGTTGTTGTTGTTCGTTTTGCGAAAATGTTTTCCGATCTAGAGCTCTATATTGCGGTTTTTCAACGTCCCATATCGTATGGAGTTGCGATAACCGTTCGTTTCGGTCCCTGGAGCCCATTTGTTTCGCATGTGCTCCTTGACTTGCATCTGAGACTCTTTGTGTTTCGTATTCATTAATTGTTGTCGGATGGGTGCCCATACGCTCAGACGGAGTTAAACTTGACAGGCTCGCGGACTGGTTCTTTAATTCTGTTGTTTGCTTGATAGTTCGTCGTCTCAACGTTGATTGGTCACTGTCAAAAATCATTCGTTCCGGTCTTACATTCGCCATGCAATCAGATTCAACTTGACCGCGATCAATGACAGACGGAACCCGAGTTGATTGGTTCGTCGAAGACGCGGTGTCTGATGCTGTGGTTGTGTGATATGCTCGATCTCCTCGACTGCTTAGTGATGCGTTAGTTTCGTCGTCGTAAATTGTCGATTGTGTTGGAGTTTGCGTTATCGCGTACGAACTCTGTTGCGATGCTGATTGCCGTTCATAAACTGGAGAGTCTCTATATATTTGATGTTCTCTCAGTTGCTCGAATTGTTCTTGTTGTCGCTGATCATGATGCCGTTTTTGTTGGTGTTGTTGTTCCAGTTGTTCATATTGTTGCTGATAGAAACGATGCGGTTCTCGTTCTGACTGCTGCTGTAGTAGTGTTTGTTTCTGTTGATATTGTAGCTGCTGTTGGTGTTGCTGCTGCTGCTGTTGTTGTTGTTTTTGTTGTTGTTGTTTTTGTTGTTGTTGTTGTTGTTGTTGTTGTTGTTGTTGTTGTTGTGATTGTTGTTGTTGAACAGCAGTCGGTCGTGGGCGCACAATCACACCTTCCAACGTCGGACGAACATCCGACAGGTAAGCTTTACTCGCATGCTGGTCTTGTTCGCGTTGCTGTGGCCGGTATCGTTGAGGTTGTCCGCTTACGTTTCTTTGATCTCCAAAATAGGTCACAGGTTGCGGTGTTCTTCGTGGTTTTTCAACTCGTATCGGAATATAAGTGACATGTCGTTGGGTGATATCATCTGCAGTTCTATCGCTGTATTTTGAGAATTCTTGTCTTACAACTTCGGCATTCCGTTCGGTGGTACCTCCTTGATTTTCGTGGATTCTCCTATCACCCCTTGCTAAAGTTGGGAGAGATATTTCTTCCTGATATGGCGCAGATCTTGCGTCTTGGGATTGGGCATGACTTATAGTTGTTTTAGTTTGATGTATGGGGAGACCGGCAACCGTAGACCCTTGGCTTGCCTCCGATGCTACGGATGTTTTCACTGTTATTTCCCACGAAGGACTATGAGACCGTACTAATGATTGATCATCTCTCTGGGTTAGCGGCAACGTTTGCTGATCCAAATCATTGACAGTCGTCATTTTCTTTATTTCTCCAGTTTCTGCTATGGTTGTACTTTGGTTCAAATTTGGTCTTGGTTTTTCTGAATTTTGCCCAGATCCCTTTCGGTGTACAGGACTCAAAGAACGTACAGCTGCTGTTTCAACAATAGGTTTCTCTGGATGAATATACGACCACGCTTGAATGTTCTGTTTGCCTGCCAGGTCAGGGATTGGTGAAATGGTACGTCGACGCCGCTGTCCAACATCGTAACCATCTTCGAAAGGACTAACCGCATTTGAGCGACTACGACGGACTACTTGGGAGACTACGGGTGGCGACGGCATATGTCGATGTGTTTCAACAGTAAGTTGTTGACCAGTTGCCAAAGCCTGTGCCGAATGTTTTGGGTGGCTATGTTCTGGGTCAAATGTTTTTATTTTTAGCCAGTCTTGTGGACGAGGTCCAGAGTCAGCAACATTTTCATCCAGTGTTTGAACCCGGATTGGGATTATTCGCGACGGTGTTGCCCCCCGTCGAGTAGAAGCGAGCGACGCTTGTTCTGCTGGCAATGGTATCGTTCCTTTGTCGTAGAGAGGTTGTTGAGACACCAAAGGAGTTGCTGCTCGTGTATTTAATATTATTGCACCCTCTCGACGGCCGATAGTATCCAGATTCTCAACACTTTGAAACGGACGTCTTGCTCCAGACCGGGACTGTGTTGGAAAGTTTCGACTGGCCAAATCTCGTTGCACTAAGGTACCTTGCGAATCTGCTCCAAGTGGGCTGGGTTCGTTGTGAATTGCGGCGGAGCTTCGATTCCAAGATGGTTGAGTTTTTTCTAACGGTATACCATGATCCCTAAATCCTTTTTGTTCAACAAACGATGGTCTCTGAGCAGAGCCTAAACCTGGGCCTAAGCTTAAGGCGTTAAACTCGTGATCTGCGGTTCTGAAATCATTGATTGACTGTCGCTTGGGAGTATTGTTTTGGTCAAAAGAAGCCAGTGGTTGTTGTTCTTTCGTTGAAACTCGAATTGGAACTATGAATTCTTTACTGCTTGAGTTAGGATATGAGGTATTAATTGGTCTCCGGATATCTTCAAATTGAGATGGTGTTCTCACACTGGTCATTGATTCAGACACAAACGGCACCACTGACATTGGTCTTGCGCGTTGTCGAACTGCAACGCCTTGTTCAGGGTACGGCATTAGCCGGCGCCCTGGTTGTCTTTCGTTCGGCTCCAGCTGTTCCCTATAACCTGAAACAATCCCGCCATTTTGGTTTAGTTGCTGCATACTTTGTGACAGCAATCGGCCCCCAAAATTGTCGCCGTGACCCGGATCTTTCGAATAACGTTTCGCATTAATCTCCATAATTGATTGCGACTGTTCTGAAGAGGTACCAAAGTAATCTTTAGGTTGAGATAGCCGACTAATAATACCCTTAAACCGTCCCGGTTGAGGTTTAGCTTGACTATACTCAACCTTATGCTTATTAGGCACTAAAACATCTCTGCCCTGGTGCGAACCAGCAATTTCACGTTGGGCAGAACTTGATCGAGTCATTAAACGTCTATCGTTTGGAGGTCGTGAAAGTTTTACGGGGTCCGGCCATACTGAAACCAAATCTTGATGCCGTAGATCAGAGTGCAAGCTCGAACTTCTGCGACTCTGGTTTGAGGTAGCATTCAAAGGTGCGTAATCTTGGTTATAGTAGACATCGGCTGCACGTTCGTGATGCATTGGTGTAACAGGATTGTATGTTAAAGCCAATGAAGAAGCAGGACGATAGCTAGGATCTGCAGCGATAATGGGTTGATCTCTCGGGGGTCTGTAATTGGCCAGTAACCTGGGTTCAGTAGGGTTATTAAAACGCTCTGTGCCGGCGCCAATATGAAGTGAAGAGCGTTGATGTTTTTCAACCCGACGTGTTACCGGACCAGCCTGAAAAAGGATAAAGAATCGATAATTTAGCTATATATATCTGTATATTAATGTAGGGAGTTTCGATACAAAAAATGCGCCTGGTTTCTCGCTCGCTTTGTTCGTAAAATTATATGCTGATTAATGATCATTTGGTGGATGCTTCGGCCTGTTCAACATCATTAAAAAATACAGTTGTTTTAATGGAAACAAAACGAACATATTTCATACAAAGGGCACGTAAATATTTGTCCGCCGTAGCCAAACGAAATTAAATTTTAGCCTCAGAGTTTAATATTTGAATTGCGGCTGTCTTATCGATTACACTCAATTTTATTACTCAAAGAAGCCGGCACATACTTGTGCTTTTGACCGAAACAAGCTGCTTTTACTTCCAGTATGCGATCCTTTCAACGTAACATCAGAGTCGGTTGTTGAATGGTGACGCTAAAACATAAAGCACAAAAATTCGTTTTTAGAAATAGAACTGGTTTTAATAAGCTATCGTTTCGGATGTGTTTATATATAACATCAAAGTACTACAGCTTTTCAAAAAGCAGTTTTTTAATTTCCTTCACTTAATATAAGCGAACTAATCAACATTGGCGAAGCTTTAGACCAGTTGCGCAAATGTGCAACTACGTGTGCTAGTTACTATTATTTGTTACCTACTGCACTCATTTTTTTATGTATTTGAGTGTCAGGGTCGAGCTGTACTTTTCGTGCTGTGTCGTCTGGCGTCAAACCGTTTTTAGATACTTTTGAAGTTTGCAACAAAAAACTTGAAATTTATTAGAACGTAACCACATCTTTCTAAAATCCTGACAACGCCTCTGCTGTCATAGAAAGTGCTTTTTTACCTGATCATCGCTGTAGCGACCAGATAAACGTGGTCTAGTTGGTTCTACAGTACCAACTGAAGATACTGTGCCAGTTCTTGTGTCTAAAACATACCCAAAGGTTAAAGTGAAACCGTTTTATTAAAATATAAAAACAATTCAAATGTAAAAATGTATAGTTCGCGAAATTTCCTCGAGTTCTGTGTATGACTTAAGATAGAAAATTATGGCATACTGCCCGCATGATATTGTAAAAGGTGGGTAAGCGTGTCTTTAAATACAACAGTAAATAGCACAGAAATAATTACATATTTTAGAAGGTCGCATCCCTTCAAATATGACAAAAATTTGGTCAAACACCTTGCGTATCCTTGAAGATAAGTGTTCACTATTTGCAACGACTTTTTACGTGATATTTCAAAGTATCAGATTCAGCAGAGGTTAGAAAACCTATTAGTCTACAAGCAATTGGCAATAAACTGGTACACAATCTTGTAAAATTGAAAATGATTCAACTCAATTCAGGCATAATACCGTAAACTAAGACGAGTATTTACCGTTTATAGCGCGGGCTCATGTATCCTTCCTCCAACAGGATTTGGCTTAGACATAGGTTGACCTTCCTGAAAAGGCCTGCCAAACGTTAAGCCTAAGGCTTAGCTCGTACCTAATCCTTAACCTACGCCAAAGTCTGAGTTTATGCCTAAAGCCTAAGCCCTAACTGTCAATGCGGGGAAGCAGTACAATAGCCGTAGAGCGTATACTAACTACCCATGGAAGTATAAAATGAACACTCACTTGTAATATTAGACGGCTGACTGGCCATCATATGTGATCCTGAATAAGCATTAATTGGAATTAATCGCCCCTTGATTTCCTTTTCTCTGCCGGTTGCTCCGTCGTCTGTAGAGCTGGGTAGCTGTCTAGTGTCAGCAGTTGATACTGGGACTCTATTTTGACGCCAAATGGCCAATTCTTGACGGAAAGCGTCAATTTCATCAGAACGTGAGTGATCTAAAGCGATCTGAAATATTTTTCAATTTTATAAAAAAATTTGTAAACACATCAAGCAAAGACTTGCATCAGTAGGATTATCGGTTGAGATATGCTGAGTTTAGGCTTAAACTTAGTTTAAAATTTAAGCCTAGACATAGAATTAGATTTAAGATAAAAAGAATTTAGATGTCTTGAAACAGATATGTTTCTGTTTAAACGAGCTGTATTCTGCGTACTATCTTGTGGTTCCTTTAGCTTTTAGCAAAACACTTTTAATTTATTAAAACAACAGTGTGATTGGCTAATTTGAAACTTGGTTGCTAACCGATTCTACGGCAAAACGGTGGATAGCAAAATAAATAGCTATGTTCCACATTTAACTATAACAAGAACTGAAACTAAGACCAAGATTGTGCGAGGTCGTTCCGTTGAAATCGGACAACACTCCGGTTCAAAAATAAATCGACAAGATTAAAGGAACTCTGTAACAAAAAACATTTTGCCCTTTCTATTATAAATCTCCCAAACCAAGTGTACTGACGATTCGTGATCGCAAAACTTTATAGTTATTTACCTTATCCATGTTAGAGAGCGAAAATCCGGCTAAATCAGCCTCGCACTGAATCAGAACACGATAACTGATCGATGGTGCGGAAAGTAATAGTCGATTTAAAAAACGTATCACTAATACCTAAAAACGAATGTCATTGGTGTTAAGGAATTAAGCTAAATATAAAGATCATAATGGTTTTTAGTTGAACAAAAATTTGGCTTTCTCTCTGCGGCGAGAAACAAGGCGGAAATTCCTGTAAAATATAAGACGTTAATGTCCAAAAATGTACTTTAGTAAACTTTTGGATATTAATACAGAAGTGAAATTAAAGTATTAAGGTTGAATTTTTCAACCCCAGGGCAAGAATTACAAAGAAAAGACGCTTTGACCCGTCAACGCTTTCGTTGGCTGCGCTCTTGGTCCGATATATTTCTGTACTGTACATGCTGCTTGTTCGTATTCAATCAGAAAACTGTACAACTATTATATCTAGTGAGTGGCGTATAGTTTTCGGCTTAACTGGGTTCTTGTCAATGAAGATGCACACTTTTAATAACTTTAATATGTTTGGTGTGAATCTCCACCAGCAAAAGCTATCGAGACCCTCCTGAGGAATCATAAGCCTTCCTTGTGTACCTGTATATGTAATTTGTTTGTATTCAATCCGTATGGTATTTGAGCAACAATAATAGTGAGTCGAGTTTGGTCTCGTTTTTTGCCACTGAGTGACGTCAGCGCTTTGAAGACGACGTTGAATCCATCTGGGATATCAAGCAGAGCAATGAGTATCTGAAGAAACAGTCCAAAGTTTATAAATAATGACTACCAATAAAATCATCACCAATGGAAATCGTGGATCTGCCACTCAAACTGCCCCGACTATGCTTGTAATATTCAATTTGTGCCCTAAATTACAATTTTTCATCCAAATTTCAAGCATTGATAAGTTATGAGTCACATAAGCAAAACTAATACCAAATTTTAACACCAGTCAAAAACATCAATACATTTTTTACCTCGAAGGCGTAACATTTTGAATCGAGTTGGGGGCTGGTCACTGATATGAGCACAATTTCAACTCGACCAACGTGTTCCATCAATTTTCTCCAGTATCCCTGTCAAAAAATTTCATTCACAACAAAACTACTTTTAAAAAATTATGAGAAACTAAAATAAATCGAATATATTAAAATAGGATGAATAAAATTAATTTGGCGTGTTTGACAATTAACACAATTATGGCTGTGTTCCCACACTAAGAGTAGCGCTATTCTTGTTGCGCGGCGCCAATTTTTGTTTACAAATGGATATGCCTTTCAAATACGGCGATAAAAGTTCGTTGCGGTACGGTGCCAAACGGCGCCGGACTGTGACGGGCGTTTCCATAACGCCACCCTTAGGGTAGCATTATGTTTTTTGATTATTTTAATGCCTTCCAAGACTGGCCGAGGTCCGTTCATGCCGTCCGAAGCGGTGAGATATCAGAGGCAATTGCAGTACCGTGCCAAACGGTACTAAAAACGAATTAATAAATATAATTTTATGCACTAAGCATGTTAATATGGCTTAAATTTTTAGACTATTTCTCAATATTTCGTTTCAAAACACCGCTACGCTGCATTATACATTAAAAAACTGATAAAACGTTATAGCGTTACCGTTTTTTCAAGCAAAATTTTCAAATCTTCAAGACAGTCAGCTTCAGCGATCTAAAATACAACAACACAGTTGACTGGATAAACCTGAATGCCATAGAATTTTATTGTTGCCCAATTTGTTTTGTTAGGCTATAAAATCCATTAACCAATGTTACGAAGATTTTGAGTGATTAAAAGCGTACGCGTAAGTGATGAAATAAACTTTGCAGATGCCTAATAGCGTAAACTTAAGCCAGGGAGACGCAGCCTGAAGGTCGTATCAGTTATGCGTGTAAATAATTGGACCAGGAAAGCACCATTATTCATTAGGATATGTTCATCCCTCAGTGGAAAATTGTTTGCCCACACTAAATTAATTCTATACAACCACAATATTGTTTCTCAAAGATGACATCAAGTCTTCTAGCCTGCTCTCTATCAGCAATTCTGTGTTGCGAAGCCATCCGTAATTTTAAATATTTTCATTTTTTACAAAATTTAAAATTCATACACCAGCTTTTCTACGCTTGCTTGCCGAATTGCGATAAATCAACGTTGTAAACCGTGCGTTGCCACGCTGCTGTTGCTGTTGTTGCGTCGCTTCGTACAATTGTTGTTGCAGTATTGACAGCGTTCTCAAGAGAAGGTCAACACCATCACATTGAGGAGATGTTGCAAATTCGTTGGCAAATTCTTTGCCTGGCCTGAAAATCAGGTTTAAAAATTGTTCTATTTATATTAATGGCTGTGATTCTTGTACCTACAGTTCTTCCTACATTTAACGTTCAAGCATAGACATTACGTTTAAGCATAGGTAGACGTTTTCCTACGCCTAAACCTAAATATTGGCTGTAATGTGGGGAAGTGTCAAAGAACCATGGCTAGATATAAAGTGCAACCAGAGGTCTGTCGATGACTCTGGAAAAGACGAAATTCTGTCTCTGGTGAAATTAAATTTTTCCTGATTCGTCTTCCAGTCCAAAATTTGTAACTTGGAACAAATTTTTTCCGCGCACAAAACAAAAAGATAAGTGTGAGTGAATGTAGGTCACTGGTAAAGTATTACCCACGTACACCTCGCCAGCATACATCGTCAAACTATGACAGATTCTTTTTGAAACTTACCGCTAAAGCTGGGTTAGAGATAGGAGTTAAACGTTGCCGAACGTTTAGGACCACGCCGGGACTCGAACGTCGGACCTCTTGCGCGCGAGACAAGCACGCTAGCATTACACCGCATAAAATATACCGACATATATATATGCACATGTGTGACAATTGCTTTTCAACACAATTAAACACGGCGCTGCAAGTCAAAAAATTTGTTTACAAATGGAAATGCGGTGCCGTGTGGTAATTTACATCTGTTACCACATAATACCGGACGGAACCGGACGATGCAGGACATGATTAATACAGTTAAAAAGTATAGTGCCGCCATAACCATGCACACATACCGCGGCTAATGTAAAGAACGGGGGCGGAACAGTATTATTAGCCTAAGCCTAAGCTTAAGAATGAGAATATTCCTAAGCCTAAGCCTAAGCCAAGTAAAAAATTAGTCTAAAGCATAACCTTACTGTTTTCTAGTCCCACATAAAAACGTTTCGCCCCTGATGTTTACACGGGCTCATACCGCGACACTCTACTGTCACTTCTTACCGTGCACTGCTTAACAATTGTTGTTTCAACTTTTGCAATAAATTTCCAATTTCTGGCAACGACACTCCATGATATCGAAGTTGTAAATTCGATGAAGACTGAGCAGATTCTGCGTAGCCAATGAATTTCTTTAATTCATCTGCGATTTGTTTCGCTGAAAAGTTGATTCGCGATTGTTCCTGAAATGGTTTTGTGGTTAGTGTTTTGGCTTAGGTTTAGGCTTAGACTACGACATGGACCTCCACACACATTTCTCGCAATACATTCTGATATAAATTAATCGTAAGAAAGGTATATACGGTTTTATTCGTAACTTTGTAACTTACCATATTTTGTATCTAAGACGCTACAATTGACCTTATTTATAAATATATGTAATAATTCATTATCAGTAATAAAGTTAAACGTTTGGTTGAGTTGAATCGGTTTTAAATATTTTCAGATTAATTATGCTAGAAGATATTAACAAATATATATTATATATATCTACATTGTAACCCGGATATAGGAGAGTTGTCGGGACCGGACAAAAAGTCTCTTATATCCGGGTTTGTCTATTTCGTTTAGGTAAGTACAGGAACGCTTCATATAACGCTGTTTACGTACAGAACACCAGCTATTGTAACAGTTTATAGACATAAAAACACAGACAAAATAGATTTTTAATTAGTGCTTACAAGCAATTCAGTCTAATTAGTTTTTCTTAGTTATACTGAAAGCGCTGTCCATATAAATGACCTAATAATTTAATTGGCATTTGTCATTGAACTTCACTTCCTTTAACAGACCTGTTTGACTGATTTACGACGTTACACAGTCGCTAAAACGAACTGTCTTATATCGCGGAGGACGGAACCAGAGAAAATCTCTCTTATATCCGGGTTCTTCTTATGTCCAGGTCATTTATATCCTGGTCTAATTTATATACATAACACAGGATCTAATTTCACACCAGAGAATTTTTTTCTTATATCCGGGTTCCTCATATATCCGGATCTCTTAAATCCGGGTTACCATGTTAATTAAAATTTATTAGTAACACTAAAACGCTAAAGTTTTCGGCAGATTTCATATCTTGGCAGCGAAACAAATTTTAAGGTTTTTCTAATAACTGAAAACTTCCAACTAATTATAAAATAGCAAAACAGAACACACAGTTATTCTTGACAAAAAGCATTCTTTATAAATACTAAACTTCTTTCCGCCGCTAACGCCCATTATGGGCGGATAGATAAACACAACGTTGAACAAAACTGTGTGAATGCTTAACTAAATCCACTTAAAAATATTTCTTTACCTCAAAAAAACACAAAAATGCGACTATTATGACGAGCGGAACACCTTAAAAACAACAGAATTCACTGGTGGATCCAATGTAACACTCAAGCCATACAACCATCAGTAGGAATATAAACCTAAATTTCGTATTAAAATTAAGCGCTAAAATTGCGAGTGGCTTCTAGTTAGACTTTACTAAAACCCTAACCAAATATGTGGCCCGGACACTAAGCTTACTCTTTTACAGACACTCCAGAAACCGAGACGGCCCTAAAAGTAACATGAGCCAAGAAATGTGAGTCAACTAGAGGCTTTTATTAATTACTCAGTCAAGTTTAACTGAACAAAATTTAGTATGGCCCCCGAAATTAACCCCATTGTGCTCTGGTTTAGTCACCGCTTTTGCAGCACATTTTTCAATTTTTCAACCCATACGTTATTAAGAAAATCGCATTAATACTATGATGAGCTTTCATAAAACTGAAAAAACAATTTATCAATTTTATTTGCAAAAACATCTTTTCAAAAACTTATTTGGCATATTCTATATATTTCATTGCTAAAAAAATGGTTTACCTCTATACTTTATTCTGCGTTTCATATTTGTCCACTATCATTCACTACTTGCAAGCGTCAGCTCGTAAGTTGTTAAAATGTTTTCGCTTATAATGAACGTTGAGGTCATAGCTGCATTGTCCTGGTGAAATTTAGTTGGCTGCACACAATCACCTAGCCAATACGGAAAGTTTCAAAATTTGAATTTCCTTACAAAATTTGAATTTCCCGCCGAAATTTGAATTTTTTTTCCAAGTTTTAATTTTCCAGCTAAAATTTTGATTTATTGCCAAAATTAAAATGTTTGCGCTACAATTTAATTATTCTCGCCAAAAATTGAAACTTTTCGCCGAAACTAGCTGTTATCTTGCCATACTTCGGCAAGATGTCCGATAGCATAGCTGAAACGTTTCAACATCGTCTCCTAATTTTATATGATACTAACTTTCTTGTCTGCCAGTATCATGTTACAGACAAGAAACGGTAACTAACTATGCAACACATGCTTAGACATCTGCAAAATTGTGAGGATGACAGGCAACCATATGAATGTCATATGACATCGACATACACACCTGTGATTCGTGTTTGATACACAAGTGCGGTGTTTGGAATGTGTGATACATGGTTAACAACCAGTCGAAATGTTACCCAATATATTGACAGGAACAAGTCAAGCCCCATGTTGCCGCAGTTTTAAAGTGAATCCCGCATAAAATTCTACACTTTGAGCGAAATACAATTTTGGCTTCTCGCTAGCTTCGTTCACAATTTTTTCTGCTAGTATGTAGTACGGCACCGTGTATACATACTATATAAGTATTCAAACATGCCCACTGTTTTTGGATAACCTGCTACGTTTTTCGTGGACAGTTTACAAGGGTGTTTTATCTAGCATGTAACAGGCGTCGTCTACCCAAACATCGGCTCTGCTTCAGCAGGAAATATTCGATCACAAACATCATCACTAAGTGGCGAAACCATGAAACGAGCACTATTTCATAAATTTTGAACACCTTCAGACAGGGTTTTTAGCCAAATTAGCCGAAACGCTTTGACGAAAATACAACGAATTAAAAAATTTAAAATTTTTAGCTCAATTTGTCATGTCGTAAAAAGTCTAAATATTTGTGACCCTCGTTAATATTTCAAAGTACAAAAATAATATTTCAAAGTACAAAAATGTATCCTATCATGCCGAAACTTTCTGGATCCGCTACTGACTATAATATAAAATGACCTTTTGGTCATTTAATAATCATACAATCTATACTGGAACAAGCCACACCAGAAACGTTTAAAATCACTATATACATACAATTAATCTTGCGCCATGAATTGGTTTATATCATTTTCGTGCGCATTTCCTTAAAATATATTACCTTCATTGCGATAGAATATGCTTCAATTTAAAAACAAGTGCTTTAATGTATAAAACGGGTCTTGAACGAAATCCTACTATCCTAGGCAATGAGCGTTCACAAGCCATAGGCTAAAAGCCAGTGCTTAGATTCACGCTTAGACCTTAAGAATACTTCGAATTCGCATACTTGTTACAACAAGGGCATTAATATTTTACTCTATAATTTATATTACATGCTGTCACCTCAAAAAGTTTCAACAAAAACCTCCGAAATTCTAAAATGCTTTTTGCTTCAAGCTCGTTTCACTCGCGAGTTTTTGACACTATTCTACCTTGCCGTAATTCGGTTAATGGCTTCAAAACTACACAGACCTTAAAATACCCGACAGGTTGCTAAATTTTAACAAAATTTCTCTCGCGCTACACTTGCTGACCTACAATCAGTTAAGATAACATACATCACCCGAAAAGAAATATTCAAGAACGGGAAAACACTTTTGGAGTGAGGTTTGCCATGTCTTGTCTCTCCAGGTTGGAGCATATGAAGATTATATAAGCTGTTACGTAAAATATGAGCTGTTCAGCTACTTTTGCAGAAAATGTCAAAAAACATTTCGCGCTGCACGCGAAAAGTAATTCGGTTTATAGATAGGTTGTTCACTCTTTCTAGATCCACCATTTTGCAACTTTTTTGTGAAACGTTTTTTGGAGCGGTCTCCTCACAATTATCAAACACGAGTGTGAACTCGGACAACCTTAGATCAAACCCCGCGAAATTCAACATCCACCGCTACATTAGGTGCCCCCACCCTGAAGTGTGGGAGGATCCTCCACCCCTGTCTGCTTCAGCACTGGTTATGGATACACTATTGTAAAACAATTGTTGAGCTTAGGCGTTACTTCGCCACAGACTAAGTTATTTTCCGTTATCCCCTCCGCTTGGTGTTTTTGTCGAAAAATTGTTGGATTTCAAATATATTTACATATTTAGATCTTCTCATGACCTCAACTGATCGTTTCACACCAAAATTTGATTTTTTCAAAAATTCAATTGTCAAGTCCCTTGTCCCAAGAAAATTATCAAAAGTTAAACAAGAACTTGTATATTATATGACGTAGACTGCAAAGCTCAGTCGAATGGTGTTAAATTTATGCGATCAGATTGCTAGTTAACGAGCTATGGTCAAATAATTGATTCGGCGCAATCTCAGATTGTCGGCAGCGCGTCAAAGCAGTAATTTGCCGATAACTTGTTAACCAGACATATGAGTGAAAAACATGACATCTCAGCTCTGTAAGCAGCGTCGAACGAAACATTATTTGTGAGACTTATTGACAAAAACATTCTCTGAGTTTCACGAGGAGACTTTGTGACCTTAAAAACAGAATTTTTCAAACATTCAAATTTAAGTATGAAACGATCAAGGAGGCCATGAAAACCCAAATACGCGAAAAATTTCGAAATCCAATAGTTTTTCGGCCGACGCCGGATTGGGGTGTAACGGAAGGTAAATACTTAAGTGGTAAATTTGATATATTACAGATTCACATCAGGTATATTAACCTTGGTTAATTAAGGTTGTATACTCATGATGCCTTCTTAATATAATGCATAATTATGGTATTCTTGCTACGGCAATACTCAGATTTGGCGGTATAAATTGTTTTTTCTCAAAAAGTTGAGTACTCACCTGAGTCGACGACTTAAGCAACTGTTTAAGTATAACTAAAGTTAACAGGTACTAAATACTTAAGTAAGATTTGGGAAACCCAGGCATTGACAGATGTGCATCAAATGAAAGGGCTAACATGTTTGCTTGGAAGGGTGCAACCGGAATTCTGGTTCCGGTGAAAATCCGGTATTTTTCGCCAGAATCTTTCGGTATTTTCTGTATTAAAAATAATTTCTCATTCGGAAATTTAAGAAAAATTGACATATTATTGTAGCTTATTTTTTTGAAATTGCCTGAGCGTGTATTGCCAAAATTTTGATTATACGTGTCCAGCTACTGCATTTGTTTCAGGATTTTGGCATCCTAAATGGTCTGTTTACACCCTTAAATATGATAAAATAACGTTAAAAATGAGTTTTTCGGTAACAAAAATTATTTGCTTCCCGGTTCCGGCTCCGGTACCGGCTTCGGTTCAGGTTTCGGTATTTTTTAATTTTCGGTTCCGGTTCCGTTTCCGATATTTCATAATTTCGGTTGCACCCTGGTGCTTGGTGTGACAAATTAAGCAATTTCCAGCAGTATTCTTTAACTAAAACTCCCACAGAGACTAAGTTTGCTAAGTGCAAAGTTATTCTAAGCTTTGGTACTGACCATCCTCGACTCTCATTCAGCTCATCAGCTGGGACATGCGTGGTCGTCAATATTTGAATGCAATAAATTTCGCTGTTGGAAAGTTATCACAAAAAATATTGACAAGGTGCTTTATCTGCAAAAATGTCATACCAACATAAACCAGCTTAATTGTGAATTTCGCTTCCAATTCACTAAACTTAATACCCCAGCCTGTAAAATCACCATTAACCTCTACATCAGTTATCACTGCAACAACGTCAGCGCATCAACAAAGCAGACATATTTGCGCAACGTTTCCAAAAGTTTCAGTAAACTATGTCGAATTATTAGCAAACGGTTTCAGCAACTGATTTACTAAATCAAAAAATGCTAATCATACAACTGCAGAAGGTTGAAACAGAGCAAATTCCGAATTATGCTAAATCAATAGTGTTGTAGAATATCATATCGATGGGGTGTGGATCCAGAACTTTGTGATTGGTGTTGCACGATATAAAAAAACGAAAAAAAAAGCATCGCGAGCGAAGAAGCGATTCAGAAGCCAAACGCAATTTTAGTTAATAAATCTTAACACTGAATGTTTGTTTTGTTCCCTGTTGAGGGGATAAGCTTAGTTTTTGCCACCTTGAACCCCCCAGTGCACGAGTGATGACGAGCAATGGCTAAATATGTGTCTCACTCAGTATGAACTATGTTTATATCGAACAAATTGCAATACAAATATTTTCGAGCAGAAATTGCGTAGAAATATGCTTTATATAAAAACTTTTACTTGCATTCAAAGTTTGGCCTCTAAAGATAGTCGCATATATCTACCAGCTAGACGACAGAGAGAATAACTAAAGCCGCCCGCCTCTTGCAATTCTTCAGCGCAAGCTAAACACCATTGGTTGAATATCGCTGCGCGCAATATTGCATCTAGAGTACAACCAGCCGTCAATGCAGTCAAAAATTGCTAAATGCAAAACGTGCGCAGAATAAATGAACGCAGTTTATAGCAGCGTAAACGAAGAAAGTTTCAAAGTGAAGCACATAGAAGAGAATGAATAAAACGGGACGACAAAACTGATATTTTAGTTTTAAAATTGAAGCAATCAAATTTGATGTGGATTTATGGGCGTTACAGACGTAGAACCGAGATATTAAATCCGACAAGTCAAATGAGTAGTCAACACGGATTAGTATTGATTAATTTTTATATCGCAAAAGTAAAAATCTAAAAGGTGTAAAACCTTAGTGATTTACTATTAAAAATTTGACCCATGTTAGTTACAACGCCATCTCAGTAAGTTTATGCCTAAGTTCAAGCATAAACCTAACCCTAAGCCTAGCCATACGCCTAAACGTAGGCCCTAATCGTAAGCTTAAGCCCAACTGTATGTGTTTTACAGAGGTATGTTGCTTTCTAGATTTTGTACCACGCAAGAAGATGCAAGTTGCATAATGTTGTCCGTAAACGCAAGTTGCATACTCTTGTCCATAAACGTTATCAATGATTTTTGATTTTACCAAAAGTATACTGAATTACCAGTGTAGATCATTGTACAAATCTGGTTCGTTATTTTAGTTACCTTTACTAGTAGGTGAACTAAGGCCATCTGGCACAATTTTAAAATTACAGACACCTTTAACACATTAAAAAATTTTCAAATAAGACGTTGATGTAATTTAAAAGTATTTACTTTTAATATTATATTTGAGACCAATTTTTTACTAATAATTGCGTTATCGGTATTTTGTTGCGCAAAATGTTTTATTTTATGATTAAATTACTTACTACTGTTATACAGCATTATGATGTCGGCGGTTGGAGTTTAAGCATGCATTTTTAGGCACACGCGGCCTGGTTGGTGATGTACGTCTTGTATGGTATTAATATAATTTGTATACCTCAATTGTAGTGGCACAGAAAAATGACGTTTTGCATTAAAATATCCGTTTTTCGTTTCCATTATTTTTACTACGCAGCCTGTTTGATCAGTGACGGATCCGGGATTTTCTGGCAGGTGGCGATCCGAGGTTGGGACATTTATGAAGGTATCCGAGACTACCCCTCCGACAGATCTGTCCTTGACTGTTTGTACCCTCAGAACTACTGCAGGCTGATGGTGTTCGATACACGATGGATAACTCACCAACGATGAATAACCTTTCAATATCCAAACAGAGGTGACAGAGCAAGATTGAGCTTTGGCTGCGAAGTTTAGTAGTGTAACACTATGAGTGGTACATCGATGGGGCTATAGGAGATGCTTCCACGCTGGAACTGGTGAAAAAAAATTGGCATTACTTGAAAAAAGTGGAGATAAATTAGCATTTTCAGAGGAATTGCTAAATACAACCAACCAAACTACACATAACACAACGTTAACTTGAACTCTTGGAAAGAAATATAAAGATTATATTGGAAAATCTTATAACATATATGCATTATGCACCAGGGCCTACGATATTGTGGCGCACACTCTAGATCATGTGAAATCTGATGGATTTGAAACCAAACAGACTCTATGTCGTTTTCATTCGGTTTTAATAGTAAGATTACATTGTATTGGATGTTTGGCAGTTCTTGCTTGAAACGAAAATCCAGGCAATGTACACTCCTCAAATAGGCTTAGGCTAACTCTAAGGCTTTGGTTTCGGAAACCGATTACCAAACAGTTTACGCCTAAGCCTAAACTTTGACATAAGCCCATATCTAAAAGTCTAAGCCTGAGCCTAACCATAAGGTTGACCGTTCAGTCAAGCCCGAGCCTATTAAGTCTAAACCTTACCTTTGAATGATTGGAAAGTGTACAAGAGCCGAAATAGGTTCGTTTAAATGTTTTTGGCTAATTTCTGTGCTGTAACGCCGTCAATAACCATTTAATCGTCAAAACGCTTCCGGATGTATGCGCAGATAATTTTAAAGACTGACGTGACATTACCATTGGCAACAATTTATCTCGTTGTTATCTTAATTTGAGTACACTATACAAAGGTGTATATAAACAATATTGGTGCGGTGATATTCGTGTCTAAATTCAAAACGAACATTTTTCAGTCGTTAATGGACGTCTTCCAAAAACAACCCGGAGCACAGAATTGTGACTAGAATAATAATGACCCTTTGGTTTTAAGCTTTTGATATATCGAAGGTAATTTCTGCGAATTATATATGCCTGCGGCGTGCGTGAAGTGATTGCAAACATATGAAATTTTGATGGTTTGATTAATGGGTACGGTTAGCCTAATTTATGGTTTGTGATGTGAAATCTCAGATATCTTGCTAATTTCGAAGAATTTTCAATGGAAAAAGTGATAGCGAAAAACGTTCGCTAACGAAGCGACCAAAAAACCAACCACAATTTTAGTAATAATAACACAAGGTTTTGGCTTTTTATCCTTGTTCGTGGAATCTCAACTTGAGTAGCACCTTTCATTTATAGATAGTGAGGTTTTTAATATACATTATCAATATCGATAAGGTTGCATAGTCATTGTTAAAGTACGATAAGTTTGGCATTGCTAAGATTTTACAAATCAAATAATAATTTGCTTTCGTTCTAAAGTATCACTTGGTTTTATCTTAGATTCTGATACTAAGTTAGTAGATATACCAATCTTGTTATGGTTATATACAACGCAGTTTGAGGAACGGGTCAAAAATAGTCGAGATCTTTTAAAATGTTTTCTACTGTATTGCTACCGCATGTAGTACTTATCAATTATTCGACGCAGCTTGCGCAAAAGTTTTGCGATCGGACAATGAGCCCATGTATAGAACAGGGCCGGAACCGTAGTATAAGCATATTCCTAAACCTAAACCTTAAAGAATAAGCGTAAGCGTACGCAAAAAATTGGTCCAAAGCTTTTAACTGACTCTATTATAGCCAATCCATAAAACGATCCGGCCCTGTTCTATACATGGGACGGACAATGGATACGCCAAATATTGTCGAATATATCATTAGTCGCTCTGCAACGATTAGAAATAGCTCCAAATGAATTATTTGGAGATAACTTGGAATCAGTGGTCTAATTGTAAAGGATTAGCGGACCGAAAAAAATAATTTTTCAAAAATTCAAATTTATGTATGGGTTGATCACGAGAGGTCATCATAAGGTACTCAAATATGCAAAAAAATTTCAAAAACTATTTTGGAGGGAACGCCACTCGAGATGGAAAATAATCGAAACGACGCGCTGTCTCAATCTGGCGTCTATGCTCTTGAGCTGTTCAAATTAATCGTTAACAAGAGTTATCACTTGAGTATTCCATACAACAGACTCCACAACTACGTGTAGCCAAATTTACTTACTAGTTTCAACGCTTGAACTGCTATTCAGCTTGAATGTACGATATTTTAAAGTTGTTACTGTATGACTGCTTGAGACGTAATTGTTGAAAAATGGTAAAGAAAAACTCATTCAATTATAGCACAAGACCATGCGGTTGTTTAGTCAATCATGCATTTTATTATTTTTAACAAAATAAAACTTTGCCATGGCGCCCCTGGTATGTTTATGTTGATTTTTTCTGTAACGCATGGCCAAACAAAATATCGCCAAGTAGGTTTACTACTGTTTCTACGCACTGGATTTCAACGCTGCGCCCCATACTGCGTCTATTTATCAAATTAATTTCCGTTTCAATTTAAGTGGTGTAGGTGTTCGGTTTGTAGTGGCATAATCGAGTCTGAAACAAGCAAATACTAAAGAAGATGTAGTTGACGCAGTCAAACTCACACGCTGGGGGAGAGGGAGAGCATATAGTAGTTATGTTTCTACCCCAAAGCTGGTTATGCCGTATTGTAAGTCGCAGTGTGCTTATCGAGTGAAAATATAATGTATAATGAGCTATTTCATTGGGTATTTCTAGTTTCCCAAGATGACGTTCGCCCAAAAAGTCGTACAGTTCTGTAAGGTTGTACTTAAGAATATACTTTCAAAACAAAGTATGCTTTAAAGTTTCGAACTCAAACTGTATTTAGTGTTTCGAACTCAAACTGTATTTATTGTTGGAGTAATTTATTCACTACAATTTGGGATAATTGACATTTATTGACTCTAATTAGGATTTCGAGGGTTTAGAGATTCTATATCAGTTTTCGGACTTTTATTAGGAATATCGACTTTTATTGATTGGAACCCAAAATGGTGATCCCCTTCTTATTACCCCTTCTTTTTCTGGTCACTACAGCAGTGTATACAATTGGGAACACTGATTTGTTGAAAGTTACTGAAATATTCATAATTATATCGCTTTGTTTTATCAGGAACCAAAATGCAAATACCGCACTCTTTGGCTAGGGCACACAGATGTAAACGACTTTAAAGGCTAAATGTCAAGCCTTGAACGTATCAACAACCGCGCTTCCCTTATTAAATCTCGGTAAGTACCTACAAATCCAACCACATTTAATATTAAAAATTTTAATTTAATTACGACTGTTTAAGGTAAAAAACGGATAAAACTTTGAAGTTATAATTGCACTTGTGAAATATCCAATTGTTAAACAATGACTTGCTCTAAGCTCTTTATCTTGTCGAAATCTCTGCTTCCAATAAACATCATAAATACGTCGGTTTTATATTCAAATTGAACCAATGAATAACAAAATTTTCTTAAATCGTGCCAGCAACGCGCAGCGCACCAATTATTTTTCTAGGTTGCGTGTGTGAGACAAAATACACCTGCCCGGTTACTGTGGTGTACACAAGTGTGAAATTAATATTTTTCTTAATTTCCAGCCATATCTGAACGAGTTGATTAATTTGAGTTGCGCAATACATTTCAGTTACGCACGTTAGATTTGTCTCTAAGACGCAAGTTCGTAGCTTTGTTCTTATGTGCGTATTGCGGCCTGTGGCACAAGAGAGTAGAGCACATCTCTAAGCGAGGCGCTATACTTGTCGTACGGCACCGGAAGACGCCCTGCAATGCCGAATGATGCCGGATGACATTAAAATATTAATCAAAAAGTATAGCACCACTTTAATTGTGGGGCTATACTTGTCATACACCGCCGTACAATTAAAAAATTTGTTTACAAATTATTATGCGGTGTCATGCGGCAATTAATGTTCGCTGCCGTCAGCACAGAGCAATGCCGTACGACGCCTGACAGCATTAAAATAGACAAAAAGTATAGCGTCCCTGTCGGAGCTACGGAATCTGGACTCGCCTAGGAATTTAACAGAAAGTGCTCTATCTTGTAGATGTCGATAAGCTGAGGTCAACGGCACCGTTTTCATGGCTGCATGACCAACGGTTTATAAATTATGGTCCTCGAAATTATAGTGTAAAGACGCACAAATGGAAGCGAAAGTATCTTTCACGAACATATTCGTAAAGTATAAGCTTTACCAAGTATATTCGTTAAACAAATTTGGTCGGCGTTTGTACATGTCATATATTAAAAAGTTCATATTTAAAGTGTCATAACTGTGGAACCGAGGGTCATGAAGCCCTAAAACTGGCTCCGCAGAACTGAGCGTGTAGAAATCTATAAAATAAACCATTTTTTATTAAATTCGTGGGTCTATATTTCGTACTACTGCTGCGTCACTAATGGTCTTCGTCCAGTTGAAGGGAATGAACAAAAATTTATAACACGATTAGCAAAGTACTGCTCGATAGCACAACATGGTTGTTTGAAAATGCCATTTTTGAAGCAAAATTTACTTGTATCCGGTTTGTGTAACAATATTTAACCAGTCGTAATGGGACTACATTTATTGAGCGAAGCTCGAACACACGTAAGCAATTAAGGTAATATGCAAATCAGTTATTAGCTAACTATTCATTTATCGGTTTTGGAGGTTTGTAAGCAATTTCCTCAGATTCCTCGCACCCAAAAACCCTTCAGCCACCCTATAATTTTTGGAATAACTTAAAAAGTCCTAATTTTGTCTTGTCAATTAAGCTAATATGCAAATTAACTATTAGCTAACTATCCAATTATCGGTGTTGGAGGTTGGTAAACAATTTATTCAGATTCCTCGCACCCAAAAACCTTCAGTGAACCCTAAAAATTATTGAAATATCCATGCACCTAAAAACCCTTTAGTTCTGAAATTATATTGCTTTTAACCTTAATCATTAGTGAAATATTGTAAAAAGTCCTAATTTAGGCTTATAACCTATACTAATATGCAAATTATCTATTAGCTAACTCCTCAATCATCGGTTTTGGAGGCTTGTAAACAGTGTACGCAGATTCCTCGCACCCAAAAACCCTTTAATGCTAAAATTAGATTGCTAGTGAAATATTATGGAAAGTCCTAATTTAGGCTTAATTAATTATGCAAATTAGCCTGTAGCTACTAAACAGCTTGCAATTTTAAAACCCCAATGCGTGGTTAACACCCCAGGATAATTGGCTTTCAAACAAAAAAGTTTATCAAAATCGGTTCAGCCGTTCCTGAGATTCTTTTCGGACGGACAGACGGACAGACGGACAGACGGACAGACGGGCAGACGGACGGACGGACATCCACCTTTCGACCCCCAAGTACAAAACATAAAACGCTTCGCGAAACTCCGAGCTTCGCTCGGAGTTTCGCTTCGCTCAATAAATAAATTGCAGTACTTTTTACCAACGGCTACAGCACGTGAGATTTCACTGATCTAACATTTGACACCGCGACGTTAAGCCATTAATTTTGTTGAAATATAAAACTTAAAAATCAATATTCGTATAAGAGTCTGCTCTCGCGCTGAGATTAATGCTTAAATAGTTCTTAGAACTATTTCGAAACGAAACAATGTCTATTGCAAAGTTTTTGAAAAGGTGAAAGTTTCGTTGACTTTCTGATAATCCGATTGTTTTGACTTGTGCGAAATTTTGAGTTACCACTTATCATTTGCATATACGAGAATTACAGTACACCAGCTAAACTGCGATAGTAGGATGCTTTTCGTTTTAGAAATTTGTTTGAATCATTTTTTTTAAAACGAGTTGATTTGAAATTGCATTTGCGTTCGTTTATTGCCATAAAACCGACCAACCTGCAAGACACAGCTTAACTTTTTAATATTTTGAACTAATAAAGTAGTTTTGCAAAAGAAAATTTTCAACCAAATTAATAAAATTGGATAACATTTTTACTGAAATTCCTTTCGACGTCAGTTAGCTGTGCCAAACTTTCTGACAATGACTAAATATGTTTTGCCCTAGAAACGCGACGCACCATAAAATGTACTGAGAGGTTTGTTGGGCTTAGCTTGAAGCGTCAGATGCATTTGAGACGTTTAGAAGAACTGGACATTCGCAGAACAACGACAACAACAATAATAATAAAAACAACATCAACATCATCATCATCATCATCATTAACAACAACAACAACAACAACAACAACAACAATAATAATAATAATAATATTAATAAGGTTAATAATAATGATAATAATACTGTAATGACACGAAGAGTGGGTAATAAGAGGGGGTGCCCATTTTGAGTTCCAGTCAATAGTAGTCTTTTAGCAAGGTATAATCTTGAACCATCGCTCGAGATTTGGATACAAGACAAACGTTTAATTCAAAGGATAGTTGCAAAACCGGATATTTATCATTAACGAAGGGAGGTGGAGGACTTGTTAAAAAATAATAGTTCGTAACCGAAACAGGGGTACCCACTGGAGAAGCTAAAAAATATCAGTCACCCCCTTTTATCGTGTCACTACTGTAATAACATTCATTCACTGATGTCAGAGTATTAAAGGATAGCGCTCGTACGGGTTACGCAAATTACTCATGTACCATTCCGTATGGTGACGGACTACAACGCGCGGCGCCGTACGGTTGACCGACGGCGCCGTACGGGTGACGAACGGCGCCGTACGGGTGACGAACGGCGCCGTACGGGGGACGAACGTCGCCGTACGGGTGACGAACGGCGCCGTACGGGTGACGAACGGCGCCGTACGGGGGACGAACGGCGCCGTACGGGTGATGAACGGCGCCGTACGCGTGATGAACGGCGCCGTACGGGGGACGAACGGCGCCGTACGGGTGATGAACGGCGCCGTACGCGTGATGAACGGCGCCGTACGAGTGGACAGAGCCGTACGGTTAACGGACGGCGCAGTACGGATGGCGGACGGTTCCGTACGGATGACGGACGGCACCATACGGATGACGGACGGCACCGTGCGGATGACGGACGGCACCGTGCGGATGACGGACGGCACCGTGCGGATGACGGACGGCACCGTGCGGATGACGGACGGCGCAGTACGGATGGCGGACGGTTCCGTACGGATGACGGACGGCACCATACGGATGACGGACGGCATCGTACGGATGACGGACGGCACCGTACGGATGACGGACGGCGCCATACGGATGACGGACGGCACCGTACGGATGACGGACGGCAGCGTACGGAGGACGGACGGCTCCGTACGGATGACGGACGGCGCCATACGGATGACGGACGGCATCGTACGGATGACGGACGGCGCCATACGGATGACGGACGGCACCGTACGGATGACGGACGGCACCGTACGGATGACGGACGGCACCGTACGGATGACGGACGGCGCAGTACGGATGGCGGACGGTTCCGTACGGATGACGGACGGCACCGTACGGATGACGGACGGCACCGTACGGATGACGGACGGCACCGTACGGATGACGGACGGCACTGTACGGATGACGGACGGTACCGTACGGATGACGGACGGCACCGAACGGATGACGGACGGCACCGTATGGATGACGGACGGCACCGTACCGATGACGGACGGCACCGTACGGATGACGGACGGCACCGTACGGATGACGGACGGCACCGTACGGATGACGGACGGCACCGTACGGATGACGGACGGCACCGTACGGATGACGGACGGCACCATACGGATGACGGACGGCCCCGTACGGATGACGGACGGCACCGTATGGATGACGGACGGCACCGTACGGATGACGGACGGCACTGTACGGATGACGGACGGCACTGTACGGATGACGGACGGCACTGTACGGATGACGGACGGCACTGTACGGATGACGGACGGCACCGTACGGATGTAGTTCTGAAAGATTACACAGAAGTAGAGCATATTAAATTCGCTAACGGGATTATTTTCGATGCTAACCATTTGCAGGTTTAAATGACACAAACATATCACCAACTGATGATAGGTGTTACACACATTTGGAAATCCGTACACTGTTTTGAAGCTTAGTACAATATATAGCTTATATGTTTTGCAAATTATCGAGTTATCGTATCATTATTAAATGCAAGAGCAGCGTTGCCGGTAAGTAGTAGTTTCGGTCTCAGAATCAGTACGGCGTCCAAGAATATCGGTAGAATAGCGGCCTTGAATAGAACTATATAGGCTTGTTTTGAAATGAAGGCAAACAAAATTAATGTTGTGACGCTAAACTTTTTCTGTTTTATGTATTAACATTTAAATTTTGTGTGAAACTACATAGTCGTAGACATATGGGGATTCCGCTCCTTTCAATAATAGCGAAGTTTGCGGTTTAACTGCACACCGAAATTTCGGAATCCACACGTTAACGGTTCGTTTGCCTGGATTGGGGCTCGAGTACCACAGGGTGACTCTGTTATACACCATAAATGAAAATTTTAACTGTGTAATTCAAACAAATCGATGCCCCCAATAACTAAATAAATAAATGGATCTTACGTCGTCGAACCATACAACACCCCAACTATTAATTTTGGCGTTTAAACATGAATTTTTAGCAACAAAAACTATTAGTTTCAGCATTAGCTTCGCTATTTCAGACTAAAATTTGAACGATTTATTTATTGATGCACTATCAATACAGTATAAAATTTAGTATAATATGTACATAGAAATTGAACAGCCCTTGTGTACAACAGGGACGGATCGTTTTCCGGAATGGCTGTAATAGAGTCAGTTTAGGCTTTAAACTAAATTTTTTGTTTAGGCTTAGGCTTAGGCTTAGGCCTAGGCTTAGGCTTAGGAATAGGCTCATTTTTACGCTTGGGCTTAGGCTTCGGCTTAGAAATATGCTTTATACTACTGTTCCGGGCCTGTTCTATGCATGGGCTAATTGAACCATTGTGAAATTGGTTTCGCCAATACTGACGTCGTTTTCCAAATACATATACAGCTGATATAGCCCCTGAAGCCAATTCGTTACTTTACAAAATGTTTGTTTTTTGGCCACACCACAATGCAACCGCATATATAGTTTTAAATATCAGATTTCTCACACATAATGGTTTAAATATGTGGACTAAAATTGAAAAAAAAAAACATTTTCAAACCTTAAATTCGACTAATTTATTTTAATGTAAAAAATGGGCTGACTGAATGTCAGTGGGGTCTTTGCCTTTATATTCCCAGGTCGCGTTTGCCCAAAAATGATTCGATTCTGAAAATTTTTGCATATAGGAGCGTCTCTTGACCTTCTCTAATCATTCCACGCCTAAATTTGAATTTTTGAAAAATTCCATTTTTTAAAGTCCCAGGTCAATTCTTGGGACGCAAAAAATGTTTGCAAAAAGTTTGTCAATTTATAAATCATTTGATGCAGCTTGTAGAGCTGTGTTGAATGGTGCTAAATTTTTGTAATTTGACGAACGGTTAACGAATTATGGTCAAGAACTAATCTGGCAGCATCCCAAATCGTTGGAGCGCACCAAATAGACGCTGTAGCGTAAAAACTTCATGTTAAACGAAACGTAAAATTAAACGACGTTCGCGACTGAACCGTATTTCAAAACGAAGTATTTCAATACACCATTTTGAAAGCGGGAAACTCTAAAATGAATAGCTTGTGCGTTGCCTGCATTGTTGTCCAAAAATCACCACTGCTTCTTAAACCTTCATAAAAGCGCTTGGTTGGCAATATTTTTGTAGTATACGTATATATACTGTTTGCTTACCTATTAAATAAATTATAAATCTGAACGGTAAAACTGAACGCGCCTAGCAAAGACAGGTTAATTATCACAGATTTACCTGTATGTGTGATTTGACCTGCAAGAATGCAAAGACGGCCTCTTTGATTCCTTCGCTCTATTTATATATATTCACACAGTTTTAGTCTAAATCATTAATGGCTATAGGTAATTCCTTTGTTTTGCTTGTTTTTACCAATAGATAATATGAAACATTCTTACTTGCCTCTTTGAATTTTGCAAATTACTTTTGCAATGTTGCGATTATGCTAATATTTTTCTATTGAGCCAAGGGTCGTACACAAGAGGGGATATATTTCCTTTTGGAATTTTTGGAAAGACAAGAAAAGAGTAATTTTCAATAGACATTACAATAAACCGTCAGGATCCTAGGGGTCGTCAATTTTTTAGAGGAGGTTATATCCTTCTAAACGAATATCCTAATTTAGCCCTTGATTGTACTGTAGCGACCCGAATAAGAGGGGGGTAATAAGAGGGAGTCCCATTTTGAGTCCCAATCAATAGGAGCCCGTATCCCTAATAAAATTCCTTAAACGGATAGAGTCCCTAAACCCTAATTAGAGTACATAAAGGTGAATTATCTCTAATTGTAGGGCATACATGACACCAGGACCAAATAAGGTTGAGTTCGAGACCTTAAAGCATACTTTAGTTATGAAAGTACATTCATAAGCATAACCTTGCATTATCGCTCAAGCTTTTGATACAACACAAGAGTTTAATTCAACGAAGAGTTGCAATACCAGATATATATCAGTAAGGCAGTGTGGCGGGAGGCTGGTTGAAAATAAATAACAGTCCGTAACCGAATAACAACGGGGGTACCGTCTGGAAAGAGGGTTTAGGTTTACTAACTAGCACGGTTCTGTCAGAATTTCGATTGCGACTGAAATTTGAGATAAGTCCCGATTCTTGGCCAAATGTCATTCCTACGTTGGTGACCAGCTGGTGAGAACAATACTTGAGCAAAAGCTTTTATGGTTCTTACTTGAATGAAATTAAACCTAGACGTACATCGTTTCAGACCATAAGCTTGCCTTTGAAGTTAATTCCCACAAATGAAGAATTTAACGTTTTAGAAATTTTTTGCACACAATCAACTGTTTATCAGAACTAAAATTACAATTCCGGCTCCAATTCCGATTATTTTTTTGATAAAAAAATTGAAGTTCGACACCATTTCGGACTTTGACAAAATTATATTCCGGTTGGAACCCTCGTAACTAGTAAAACGTTCATTACGAAAATGATTGATGCTATTAGTTTTACTTTTGCTGTGACGAGAATCACATTTTAGGCTCACCCCTGCCATTTTTTATGTAATGCGTGTCACTGTTTTCGTAATATGTAAGCGTATGTGTGACACCGGAGCGTACACGCATGCTATCTCGATGTATTAGCACTACCTGTAGCGGGTATAAAAGCCAACATTTTTCCTCTAATCTACTATCATTACACTTTTGAACTTTGGCCAAATTTTGGTAGGGAAATAACTTCTGTCTAAATTATTGAAATGTTAAGAGCCTATGAGAGTTTAGTTTCCCTTCTTTTTAGTGTTTTAGCAAGGACCACTACAAAACTGGATGCTTCGATAAAAGTGAATTGTTCAAAATTGATACCTATTAACCAGCTATAGACGACTAGTGTATAACCTTTTGACGTTTATGTGTTGTACTTTTAGTCCATTACGTTCCGTTGTCGACTTAGCAACGCAAAATTTAGGTTAAATTTGTCAGTTTTGTATTAAACCAGGTCGTGATTTAGGACAAGTGTCTGGAATTAATTATTAAACAGACAACCTTTCAATTGGCGAAGCTCTTGGCACATTTTGATATGGTCACCAATTTCTAAGTGTCGTATATAACAATTCTAAGCATGGAGCAAACGTGATGTCACATTATATATTCATAGGTGTAAATATTTCTAAATATACAAAATGCCAACCGATTATTTGACTTAAAACGATTCTAAAATTCACCACGGGTACTTATTGGGCAATCTTAGTTGTTTTGACAACGTGGACCCAAGAATGGTGACGTTTTGTTCTTAGAGCTTTTGCGACCATTTGTTCCAGACAAAGATTTGCAGCCAAACGGTTATTTTATGATTATAACGGAGGAAACACTTTTATTTGACCGGAAGTGTTTTCATAGGTTATAGTCGTTTTAATACCATAAAATCATGCTTAGTTCTTGTACGATTTCAGATCTCAGAAAAACATCATTGTACGTTTTATTGCTCAGGATTTGGCAATTAAATAAAATGTCTGCCCTTCAAGGGTGACTTGTGTAAAATATAGGCTTCTGGTTCCGGTATTATATTATTCTGTTGAGATTCTTGGACTTTTTCAGAATGTGTCTCTATCGTTGTAGCAAATCACACGATTTCCCTGCAAATTATTAAATGTTTACTGTGTTGACACCGAATAAGAGGGGGGTAATAAGAGGGCGGTCCCGTTTTGAGTCCCAATCAATAGGAGTCCGTATCCCTAATAGAGTCCGTAAGCGGATAGAGTCCCGAAACCCTAATCAGATTCCATAAATGTCAATTATCCCTAATTGTAGCGTATGAATGACTCCAGGACCAAATAATTTGAGATTGAAACTTTAAAGCTTACGTAAATTTTCAAAGTATTTGAAACTTTAAAGCTTACTTAAATTTTGAAAGTACATTCCTAAGTATAACCTTGCATCAAGCTTTTAATGCAAGGTAAAATCCGTTTAATTCAACGGATAGTTGCAATACCGGATATATATCAGTAAGAAAGGGTGGTGCAGGGCTGGTTAAAAATAGATAACAGACCGTAACCGAATAACAAAGGGGGGTACCCTCTGGAGAGGCTAAATAAATATCAGCCCCCCTCTTATTCGGGTCACTACAGTACCGCAGCAATAAATATTTGCCCACATCTATGATTTTAAGCTTCGTATAATTTACGTTTTTTCATTTTTCAAAGTTTTACATAAGTGAAAACAACTATTTCCGTGATAAATTATTCGGTTAAAGACACATCTTTAAAGGGCATTAAATGACGCAAACAAGTGCAAAACTCTAGCGAAAGGCTACGAATTTAGTACCGGAGAACGGCGCTGGAATACGGATAAAAATCAATTTCTTATGAAAACTAATAATCTATTAGGCCCATTTAAGCTTCACTACAAGGCTGGATTAAGCATATCAGTTGCAATCCAAGATTGATTTGGCATTTTCGAACCGTCTTGAACATCATATCCTATTTATTTTTTGAAGATTTACTCCAGGATTAAAAACGTTTCACGTTTTCTTGAATATATGTCTTTAAGCTCTTTCTCGAATAGTCGAAAATTTTTCGAAATTATTTTGCACCTTTATAACTAACTCTACTGCAGATCTGTCGGGTGTCGTATTTGAGTTCACAAGCTTGTTTTCATGCGTGTGTTGTTTAAAAAATGTCACTTTAGCGAGAAATCAACTCGCAGTGTGTAACAATTAGTACACAAATGCACGGAATAACAGCTACACAACATGTGAGAGGCTAGTTGGATTTGAGCGTCAAGTTCTTGAAGTCAAGCATCGAAGGCAGACGCCTCCCTTTTGAGTGTCCGAGGTTCTATTCCTAGTTACTATGTTGACATTATGGGCCATCAACGTTATACTGTCTGCGCTGCTATAAAAATTGTACCCTCATGTGAGTCCCTAAGTTTGTAATTCTGATGTTTCCAAATTAGATGTGCAAAACTCACCTACATACAGTGTACACCCACTTGGCAACCGGCAAACCCTCTGAACGGCGTATACATCGTCACATTATCGCGTATATACATGCCACTTTGTCAATACGTCATAAAAAGGAGAGCTGATTTGTTCTAGGCCTGTTAGAAAGGACTCCGCGTTTTCCGTAATACAGAGTCTGTCCGAAGGACTTTGTTTAGCAAGGTATCACCACGACAGTTCGTCGCTTAACACTTCGTCGACGACAATTCGTAGTCCGGCATTTTGTTGTTCCCGACAACTCTTCGACAGGCAACTTACCGCCTGCAAGTTGGTACGGCCACTCGTCGAGCCCACAATTTGTCACCCCGACAGCTAATCGACCCCGCCAACTCGTCGAACCCGATAGCTCGTCGACCTCGACAACTTAGTCACCCCGACAACCCGTCGTCCCCGATATTTTGTTGCTCCGACAACTCGCTGACCCTGAGAACTGGTAGTTCTGACAATTCGTCGACCTCTACAACTCGTCGACCCGATAACTTGTTGTCTACACCACTCGTCGGCCTCGACAACTCTTCGACGCGACAACTTGTCGCCTTCCATTAGGTACGACAACTTGTCGACTCGATCAGTTGGTTGGGCAACAAGGTATCGGGGTCGGCGAGTGGTCGGGGGGGTGCAAATTGTATAGATTTGTTTAGCGATTATATAATCAGTCCGAACGAACTCTTATTGTTAGACACTGCGTTCAAACAGTGTCCACATTATCCCGTCTCCCTCCGAGGTACTACCACCGAAATACACTAACTTTGTATACTCTCTGTTAAGTCCCGATATCATAAGAATAATATTGTTTTGAACCGCCATTGCAGCCACGTGTGTGGACATTTTTTACAGTAGCGTAGCGAGTATAACGTGGATGACATACAAAGCAAACTTTCTGTGAGACCTGTAAATATCCGCTTTTAATGTTTTGCTATAATTCTATGGTTATCACCGCTCTATGCGACAGTAAGAAATAGTAGGCAACAATAATAATAGTAATATTAATAATAACAGTAATAATAATAATAATTATAATGAATTCATTAAGATTTCTTAAACCTTTAATAATATGGTTTGCCGCACTTATTAGGCTCGATCAGTCCGGAAATTTTTGGTTTTAACCCTTTGTTCAAAAACTGATTTTGTTTTCATATTGTTTTTAATGTAGGTTGGTTGTTTTGTTATTAATGAGTAAAATGACTTTCGGTTAGGCATCTGGTGTGTCCGCTGATAGCTTCGCTAATCCAAAGTTTATCAAATGAAATCGAGTTTTCGTCTGAATTTTGCGCCCAAAAAATGTACGAAAATTTATTATGACGTTGAAAAATTTTCCTATGTTTTTATGATATATATTCGTAGCGCACGCAATGCAATTGCGCGACTATTAACTGTAGAAAATGACCATCTATTGATTTATATCATATGAGAGGTAAAGCGCTAGAAGATGACAATTAGTATCAATTTGTTGCAACATACCTCATTTGTAGACATTAAAACATATTTGCAAGCCGAAGCCAGTATATTGATAATCTCCAGAGGTGTATGTGGATAAAGATTTTATTACCAGTCCTGAGACCTATTACCGCGGAAGTTTAACTTTTAATCGCGCATATACTCGCACAAAATTGTTTTACCCGCAATCCACATTTACCGACCTTTATTTTTGCAGTTGGAAAAAATCGGTTAAATTTTCATTGTATTAATATTAATAATACATAATGGCTTGACTACTGGTGCACTCATACCTAAGTAACGAGAATGGTGCGACTCGACGAGTACACTACCGTTGCCAATTAACCCCTTCTCACATTGAGTTGCCTATAGGCAACTACGCGCAGTATATATACGTTAAATAATGTATATCGCACCGTGTTTAACAATTGCAACACGTATACATAGTACTAAATCACCACAAGACGTGAGAGCCCCCTCGGGCTCGAGCGTCAAGCTCCTATAGCTGAGTGGTGATGCTATACGCCTCCCACTCCAGTCACTGGAGTTCGAATCCAAGCATAAAAGTAGGTCTCAGGGGAAATAGAAAATATTCATGTGAGAAAGGGTTAATCAGTTTTGCCAATGATGGAGCCGCATTTTAAACCATGAGACAAAATTGCGAAATTAAAATACTGTACAAATTGTAGATTTCAATAAATTTTCGCAGCATTGTCAAAATGAACGCTGTAAGCAACTTTTTAAAAGATCTCCGCAATTCAAGCTTAAAAATTGCTCGAAAGTTACAAAGAAACTTACAGCGCACAACAACTTTTATAAAATAAGAAAAATGTCCGTAATAAAGGTTCCGATACATCTAGCATTAATTTAAGGGTATAGAAGTCAATTTGCTGCCATGAGTCAAATGCAGACCTTCGGTTGTATTCTGATACATGAAAAAAGCAACCATGATTCTATCTAAAATGTAAAGCAACGAAATATCGATCTAATACTTAAAGATAAAATGGGTTTACGTTTGGCGTTTGTCACCAAAACTCCAAGTGGGGAAAAATTCACAAATTTTTACCCGCGCCTTGAAATTCTCTACCCATAGGTATACTCGCGTCAAAATTTTCTTACCCGGTCAGGCTGTTAGCCAGCTTCACCTTGCTAAGGGGGGTAAAAATTTTCAGTTGGGGCATACAAGATTTTCGTTGACTTACAAGCAAGGTTAAAAACTTTCTAGGGGGCCAAAATTTTTCCAGGAGTACTGAGACCCCCTACCTCCTTTTGCTACGGGCCCGCACCCGGTCTGCGTTTACCTTTGGGTACCCGCAGGTCGCGGCCGGCTCTGCTCGGAGTTATGCCAGTGACAATTTTAAGTTAAATATCTATTTAAGTAAAAAATAGCACTCAAGTCATGCCTCTGCAACCAAGTCATTGTTCACGATTTGCAATAAATTGATTTAGCTTACAAGCATATAACCGTTCGCCACATTTATCCTTAGCATATATAATTGACATAACTGAAAAAAATTTGGCAGGGTATACACAAAGAACGGTATTGAAAATAAGATATATATGTAGTCTCGAAATTTCTGGACTGGCTGGATAATTGACGGTTTGTTTCATGATGTTTTACCATTTGCATATTATTTTTCAACAGGTTAATGCAGTTATTTTTGACCATTACCTTGACGAAATTGTTTACTATCTTAAAATCTATATCTATATAAACTACTGCAAAACCCTTGGATATAGCCTTATATATAATATTCGAAATGTAATTTTTATATGACAATATCCATAAGCTAACTTTATACAATTTATGTAGGTGTAAGCATGTGAGACATGTTTGTCCTGGTGTTCACGTAAAGACCTCGAAAACGTCTTTAAATTTCTATAAGGTTTCATTTAAGGAGATTTTGTGACCGTCACAAAACTCTGCATGCTTCATGTTGAAGCCGGAATTTTGACGGAATAAACCTGATGTTCACAGATCTGTTGCTTATAATCAGTGCTGTACTGCTGCAGTATGTTTGACAAAAGGTATAGGGTCAATGGCGGATTCACGGGGGGGCCACCCCGGCCGTTGCCCCCCCAACAGCATCTCGACAAAAATTATATAGTGTCTATTGCTGTTCAACGCTGTTTATTTCTCTTTTTTATACACAATAGTATAAGCACGCTTTAAAGTTTCTTGGCCCTGGAGTCATTTATCAAAATAAGTTTATTACCTCTGAAATTATGCCCCCCCCATTTTGAGATCCTGGATCCACCACTGTATAGAGTTAACATATTTTGGGACGCTAGAACCATTTTTTTCTAGGGATATCGAATATATTTAATATGCTTTTGGGTAGTGGCGTTCGCGCGGGAGGGGGCATTGATGGGCCCTTCCCCCCCAAATTAGACTAGTGCCCCAACCTAAACTCGGTCTAAAAGTAAACAATCTTGAATAGCAATTGTAGGGTCCCTCCAAAGTTGTTCAGTGCGCCTCCAAACATAAGTTTCTGAGAACGCCCCTGAATTTGGGAAAACTAAAGTTAAATTGAGATGTTCAGAATTAAAAATTATATTTTTGTTTTCTAGATTTGGTGTGATTGTTTCGTATTGAAGCTGAAAATCAGGCGCGCAGCTGTTTTGAAATTTCAACCTTTGCTGCCGATTCCTCCGGTATTGAGTAGTAACTCGTCAGGTTGCATGTACTATAAACTTTCAAGAATGTTAAACAATTAATATTCTTAAATAGACGCTCCTAAATACTCGTACTTCTAATACTGTAGAGTCTTGAATAAGAGGGGGGGTGACTGATATTTATTAGGCTTCTCCAAAGGGAACTCCTTGTTATTCAGTTACGGACTGTTGTTTATTTATTAGTCACGCTCCGCCACCCTTCGTTACTGATTTATTTCCGATACTGTAATAATCCGCCGAAGAAAACGTTTCATTGACTTTGAGGGAAGCCCATATGCAACGCACGTTCGCTGAGTCGATGCTAACAAAACAAAAACTACCCAACTGAATACTTTTACATGAAAAGTTATTAATCTTTAGCTCTAAAAAACAATTAGCTGTAGTTGAAAATCATTTTGTCTCGTCAGAGAATAAACATCACTGTGAGTTCACTAGTATTAATCCCAGTTAATGATTAAGAAAAAAATTGAAATTGTTATTTTTGCCGTTGATGCTAGCAGTCGTTGCTTCATATTCACGTAACAAATGAACCGAATACAGTAAAGTAAGATTATGTTTGTTTCATTTAATTGCAGGTGCAAGAATTGGAACCGGTAAATATGTGCAAGGGGGTGCAGCTACACCACACTGGGTCCACTAAGCAATTTATTAATGGTCACGCTTGGTAACGAAGAGATGACAAATTTTAAGCTGTAAAAACTTTATCACATTTTCTCTGCTAATTTAAGATGATGGACGGGTAGCATGTTTCATACCAGCTCGAATACAAGGGAGCCACGAATGCTCAGCTCGACTGGAATAATTTTGGCCCCTTAGAACTTATCATCGTTGCTTGTCAGTCATTGAAAATACTTTAATGCCCCTCTTGAAACATTTGTAGCACCCTCAATGGCAATGTAAGCTAGTTACATGCCTGGTTTTCCACTTGACGAAGTTATCTGTCACTTTCCACTTTATGAAGGCTCGATTGTCGGACGCTAAATGACAAAAATTATATTTCATTGCTAAAATGTATCTTTCATATCGTTGTATCAATACAAGTAACACGTAGAATTGGCCACGATGCCCAACAGAGGGGTAGCAGGAGAACTAGGCCCGAGGCTAGTCGTAGTTTAGAGTTGACCGGTATAAGCGTTGGATCAATTCAAATAACACCCAGAATTTGCCACGCTCCACCACGGAGGGGCAACAGGAGAACTAGACCCGACGCTAGCCGTAGCTTAGAGTTGACCGGTAATCGTTCAATCAATTCAAGCAACACCCAGAATTGGTCACGATACCTCACGGAGGGATAAAAGAGAACTCGCTTGATAGGTTTTCGGTTCTTCAATCCATACATTTGCATTTTCATGCTGAATCAATAATTATTTAGTAATATATTTGCACGATGTTGTATTACCGCATCCTGTGGATTTCCTAAGTAATTTTTAAATAGAATAAGTAACGTACCTAAAGTCAAAAACATTTCTGATTAGGAATTTGCAGTTGTAGTTATATAATAATTTTCTTCACTGGACACTACTTACGCATCCGACCCCAATATTCTACCAGTCGCAGTGGGACTACATTTATTGAGCGAAGCTCAACGCACGTAAGCAATTAAGGTAATATGCAAATTAGTTGTTAGCTAACTATTCATTTATCGGTTTTGGAGGTTTGTAAGCAATTTCCTCAGATTCCTCGCACCCAAAAACCCTTCAGCCACTCTAATAATTTTTGGAATAAGTTAAAAAGTCCTAATTTTGTTTTGTCAATTAAGCTAATATGCAAATTAGCTATTAGCCAACTGTTCAATTATCGGTTTTGGATGTTTGTAAACTATTTATTCAAATTCCTCGCACCAAAAACCCTCTAGTGCTGAAATTATATTGCTTTTAACCTTAATAATTAGTGAAATATTATAAAAAGCCCTAATTTAGGCTTATAAACTATGCTAATATGCAAATTATCTATTAGCTAACTGCTGAATTATCGGTTTTGGAGGTTTGTAAACAGTCTACGCTTATTCCTCGCACCCAAAAACCCTTTAATGCTGAAATTAGATTGCTTCTAACTGTAATAATTAGTGAAATATTTTGGAAAGTCCTAATTTAGGCTTAATTAATGATGCAAATTAGCCTGTAGCTAATAAATGGCTTAAAATTTTAAAACCCCAATGCGAGGTTAACACTCCAGGATACTTGGCTTTCAAACAAAAAAAGTTTATCAAAATCGGTTCAGCTGTTCCTGAGATTCTTTTCGGACGGACAGACGGACGGACGGACATCCACCTTTTGACCCCCAAGTACAAAACATAAAACGCTTCGCGAAACTCCGAGCTTCGGTCGGAGTTTCGCTTCGCTCAAAAACAACATCATTGCGGTGCACCGTAAATTTAATTGCAATGAGTTGATTTATCAACTCAGAAAGAATCAGTTATTTCTTTTTATTTCTGATGAAGTAATTATTAACTCACTCTGGGTTGATTTAAATCCGGCTTACATGTTTAATTAATTCAGAATTGAGGGGACTCAACTCATTCTGAGTTAGAATCAACTCACAGGAATTTACGGTTTGGTAAAATATGTCTGTGGAATTATTTCAAAAACATCAACGCATTTTATATATTAAAATATCTCTAAGGCTTAAATTAAATTTGGCTCAAACTAACATAGTTACGTACTAGATTCGATTTCATATATATAAAATATTTCACAGCTGAAGACCTATAGTATTTTGAGTTCACCGAACGGTTTATATTTACGTTGTCCAACGCTTATAAATCTATACTTCTCACCAGTTAGCTTTACTAATTAGTATGCTGTACGGATTCTATACTGCGCAAGAACTGCCCAGCATAAATTTGCTACTTTGATTTTGTTTTATATTTTTTGTATTTTTTTACTTTTATTTTTTGCAATTTACGCGATAGTGACGGCTTACAAAACAGCACTGTTAGGAACAGGTAATGGAAGAACTTTCTCTTGTATTTCTGAGCTGAATACCTTCATAATTCAGTCTTGTTTGACTGTTAAACATTTTGGCTTAATACAACCACCATGTGACAGATTACCCGCTCTCAGAAGAATTGAAATTTTCATATTATATATTCTGTTAGATAATTGATTTTGAAAACACTGTACATTATTCAACGAAATGCATTTTGAACTTCAAAATTAACCAATCAAACTGCGTTTAAACGATTGTTACTGATAGTCGACGTATTAATGTTTTCTAAACAGCGAAACTAAAAAAATATTAAATCCACACTTCAAAAATTCTTCAATTGTATTGACTTTTCGTCTAAAATCTTTGTAATCAATTTAGAATGCATCCGATGTATTCCTATATATTCAAACCAATCTAAACTTATTACTTGATAAATTAGTCAATTTTATTATTTGAACGCTTATAATCCGTTGAAGCAGTCAGCGTAGAAACAATGTTTACCGATGTTCAGCGTAATACTTTATGAACAGGGAATATGGAGATTCAAAATCATTGCCTCAAAGATTTTGACTATCTAATTGGGTTGTCGTTTAATATACAATCCAATGACCTTACAGTCTAGGTTTTTGATTATCAACGACAAGCTCGCGGAACATTGATACCTGCCAATCAAACTGGTTGCCTGGAACATTGTTCAGTTTCACCTGGTTAATTCGTTTCAAATTTTATGAACCTGTACTGCAACACAGAACGACGTTTTTCCTTTTTTCATATCAACTTAACGATGTTTCCGATATTCAACTAAAAGCTTCCGGAACAGTGAAACCAACCAATTAAAATGATTTCTTCAATCAACATTAAATCTCATTGGATGATCACTTAAATTCTATTTGACCAATCAGCACGTGCAAAATGTTCTTCGTCCTAATGGTTATGATTTCACCATTTTCATCGTCGCTGATCGGGAATCAACGCTTTGCTCCAACTAAACAAAGCTTTGGTGCAACAGCTGCATCAACAGCTGGAACTTTACACCATCAACATCATGGCGAAGAATCATTGGCTGCGATTTTTGACGGGGATATCATGCTTGGTGGACTATTTCCAATGCACGAAGACGGTTCATCTGAAATGCGGCATTGTGGGGACTTGAAAACTGGTCGCGGAATTCAAAGGTTAGAAGCGATGTTATACGCGTTGGATCGAATTAACAACGACACGCGGTTGTTGCCAAGCGTATCGTTGGGCGTAATGGCACTGGATACATGCTCTCAGGTATTGGTTACACCAGGATTCTAACTGAATTCTGGTTCAATATGAAATTGAGGCAAAGTTACTGATCCGATTCCAATTCTGACCGAGTGTTTTTGCGATGCCGGAATTCCGACTATAAGGTGCCTCTCTTTTCCCACTAAAATTCTTTAAAGAAACGAAATTGTTCCAAAATGAATCGTCAAACGCTTTTTATTTTCGTGCGGCTAAATTTGATTCCGGTTGAAACCCGACAACGCTTTTTGTGGGTGACTTGCTGCTATAGCGTATACCGTCAGTCATAAGCTTATTATGGGTAAAATTTCATGCATGCCCCAGATGAAAAATGTGAGCCAACTGTCAAAGATGGTCATCCGGTGTTCGGGAAGCCGGAAACGACACGAATGTATAGCAGTGTTTACGTCAATGAGGTAAAAACTAAAAAGTTAATCGGATGTTTGTTATCCAGTGATATATTGGAATTTGTTCTTTTACCATGCATCAGCTTCCAATTGCAGGTAAGACGCTCGTTACAATTAGTATTTTATAATGCAGATCTGAAAAATGGAAAACGTCACATTCGGCGATTAAATTTTAAATAACTTTCAGGACACTCATGCGATGGAACAAACGTTGGAATTTGTTAAATTTTCTGTCGCCACCAATAACGCCGCTCAGTATCAGTGTCCGTCCGGACTTCGACCCGTCTATCATCCGCCAAAGCCGATTGCAATTGTTATTGGTGCGGCGTCAAGTCAAGTATCGGTGATGGTTGCAAATGTATTGCGTTTATTTCGGGTAAAAAAAATAACGTTCACTGTAAATGCCATCTTTAATGAAAAAATTTTTGAATATCTTTTTATTTTTAAATATTGTCAATTTCTGAAATTTCAAGATTGCAAAAACAATTTCGTAAGTTGATAAACGTATATTTCAAAAAATTCTAATATAAAAGTGGCAGTGAAGTTTTCGACTAATTTGCTGTCGTCCAGCGCCGTTCGGTGCCGTCTGGTCTCGTCTGGTATGGTCCGGGGTCATGAGGACGCCCATCATTTGCCTAGTGTCATCACGTACAATTTGTAAACAAAAATTTTCGAGTTGTGACGGCAGTCGACATCCCACAGCTTTCGCACGACCCTAACTCTGACGCCTCTGTTTTGTTTGTATTTGTTAACATTGGAGCTAATATATTCAATGCTTCAGTCGTATACAATATATGACAAACTTCGTATAAATCAAGCTAAACGCGCTGCTACAATGTCATTGCAAAATTTATATAATTTCCGCGTTCAGTGAGTAACTTGACAAAAGGCGAATTTTTACTGCTTTTCATGCTATCTATTAATAAGAATTACTAGATGTATGTCTTTTCATCAGCTATTTAACCTAAAATGTCCCTGATACCAGACCGTGTGTTCTCAAATGTGTTTAGCATATATCATCCGTTGAAGATAGGTACTGTAGCTTTCAAACTAGTGGATGAAAAGGTCGCAAATTGAACACAGTTTTCAGATACGGATTCTCCTACTACTGTAGAAATTTTGAGATCTGCAAATGCAAGATTTCGACAGTTGGACAACCTATCGCTAACTGGTGATAGGTTCGATGCACATTTGAGATTATCAGTCCAACTATATGATGCAACGTAAAGTTTCAGATACCACAAATTAGCTATTCGTCAACATCAGTTGAACTAAGCGACAAAGCACGAAAATTGACAGTAACCAAAAGAGCTAACAAAAAAAATCCCAACAAAAAACTCACTCACACTCAGAAGCACAAAAATCAGTCCAACTATATGATGCAACGTAAAGTTTCAGATACCACAAATTAGCTATTCGTCAACATCAGTTGAACTAAGCGACAAAGCACGATTCGAATATTTTGCTCGAGTAGTCCCAAGTGATAACTACCAAGTTGAAGCGATGGTCGATATTGTTGAAAGCCTCGGTTGGACTTGGGTCAGTGGAATCGCGGACGAAGGCAATTACGGTGAAAGTGCAATGGAAACGTTCAAAAGACTTTCTGGATACAAAAGTAAGCCAGATTTATTCTGCACAAGTGAAAAATGACCGCAAACGCTTTGTAAATGCAACGAGCAAGTAGCCAGACCCAGAACGAGGCAAGGATTATCAGCCTACCCGTTAAATTTTTACCTCCCCTAGAAACGTTTTCTACGCCTTTAACTCATCTGAAATCTCATTATTCCCGTCCTAAAATTGATCGCTCTGCAATGAAATAGACAACTTCGGAATAAGCGCAACAAGTGCAAGATAAACTTGAACTAAACATTTGAAGTTAAGAAATATTTTAGATAGAAATGTGGAGGGCTGGACTCTCGTTTTAACACGTAACATCTACCGAGTATGCCGATTTTTTTAAATTACAATTGACTGAGAAAACAAATTAGAACATATTAATGTACATTCATTCGCGGAAACTCTTTTACATTAAAATATAGTGCGACAGAATTTTAAGGTTCAATTTGCATGCAGAGCAATACTGTAGTGACCCGAACAAGAGGGGTGACTGATATTTATTTGGATTCGCCAGAGGGCACCCCCTTTTGTTATTCGCTTGCGAACTGTTATTTATTTTCAACCAGCCCTCCTCCACCCTTCCTTATTGATATATCCGGTATTGCAACTATACAAAGAATTGAACGTTTTTGGCCTTGCATCAAAAGCTTGAGCGATAACGCATAGTTATACTTTGGAATATTACTTTCAAAACTTAAGTACGTTTTAAAGTTTCGAACTGAATTTTATTTGGTCCTGGAGTCATTTATGTGCTACAATTAGGTATAATTGACATTTATGGACTCTAGTAAAATTTGCTTTTAATGACTCTTTTCATAAGAGTGTGAAACTGGGTACATTCTGTCTACAAAAAAATGTACCCAGCTCACGTTGCGTTTTGTCATTCCCCCTCTTTAATTTGACAAAGGAATGTACCCGTACCACGTTGCGTTTTGGCATGCCCCTCTGTATATTTAGAGAGGGTACAACTTGTGCGTACCATGACACGGTAAGTATACAACATTAAAATGTTCCACGTATACGTAGTTTAATTTAGGGATATTGCATGTAATAGTGACCCCTTTAAATAACGTGGTTCTGCGGCCAAAAACGCCGCGGCTGGTGGTACATTTTCTACAACACTAACTTCGGTAGTTGCAGACACTTCTGTTAAAGAGTGATCAGCCGCTTTTGGTTTTGCTATTTCAAGCAAACGATACTCTTTATTGGCAAATTTTGACTTGAAACTTGCAGAAATTTGCATACATCATCATGAAAAAATTCGACGAACATATCAACCGTCAGATTTTGATGCAATGATTACGCGTTTAAACTATACACACAACACTAAGGATCGCAAAGGGCCACGTGGAGTAATTATGTTCGTAAACGAAGATAACATTGTTAAGGTATGTTTATTAACAGTAACGGTCTATAAAGTTCAATTTCGAGTCCAGCATTCATTTTGAATACAGACAAACAAAGTTACGCGGCTGATCTAAAGCTCAAAAAAGTTTAAAGTGGGTAACAGAGCACTGTTCTTGTGGGTTGATATGCTCAAAACACAGCCCAGAAAAATATTAACGACATTGCAGAAACCTAATAAGTTGCGGATGTGAGCGAACGGTTTCCTTCAAGTTGTGTCTGTTTTGACCAATTTAGAGAAACGCTAGCAATAGCGAATGAGAAGCCTAAACCATAGTTTGGATTTTGAGTCTTCGAGACATTGGATGACGCAAAGATCTAAAGCTTAAGTTTCAGGCAATTTCTTTTGCTTAGGCTTGGGCTTTTGTTTAAGCTTAGGCTTTGAGCTTAGACTAAGGATATGCTTATACTAGTGTTACGGCCCTGTTCTAGTGGGCCGATACCATTTAGAAAATAAATAAATGGTGTAAATTAAACTTGGGCGGCTGCAGCGTAATTATTTGAATTTAAATTTAGATTTTGAATTCAATTAAACGACTTGGTCTTGTCGGGCATTTTGCTTTTGTCGCCAGCGATAACTGGGGTCAAAAGCGATTTCCGGTCAGTCAACATCCGGATGTTGCTCATGGTGCAATTACCGTTATGCCAAAGCGAACACCGTTTCAGTGTGAGTTCAGTAACATTTCATCACATAATGACGTTCAAACGTTAGCGGACGAGTTAACACTTAACGTGGAGAAAAGTGTACAAGAACCCGCATCAGAGCTTCAATTTTATTAAATAACAAATGTCTTATATTAAATTAAACCCTTATGCGCTGGTAGCCAAAAAATGTCATGGGTTTTTGCATTCTTAAAAAATTCTGTACCCCAAAAGGTTTTGAACCACTGGTAAACCATGTTCAATGACTAAATACCATTCTTGAAATGTTTTGACTTCCTATACCGTTAGCATGATGAGATGGCTATGGTTCTGAGCACACATTTGTCGAGGTACCCAACTGTACCGTTTGATACCTTAATTATTGTTCACAGCAGCTGACAACGACTACTGGAACAAAAATAAATTTCGACCTGTCAATATATCAGTATTTATAAAGCTGAAATGCCCCACATACGTATTTTGGGCAACTTTCCAGCATTACTTTGTTTACAATATTTTCTCAGAACCAGGGTGCAACCGGAATTCCGGTTCCGGTTCCGGTTCCGGCATTTTTTCACCTTCCGGTTCCGGTTCCGGTAAATTTTTACCGGATTTAAAAATTCCGGTGTTAAAATTTGGCCGTTTTCTTAACTTTGCTAATTTTTAAGAATCTCTTTTGAAAGCCACTTGTACTCCGAATATAAGCCATTGATGGTGGATTTCACTTCAGTCGACGACGAAAATCTAAAATACAACAAATAAAATAAATACCTATGTTCGACTAAGGTTATTTCACAAATAATAAAGCAAAAAATAAGATTAAAATGAAATTTTTGGTGAAATGCATTTTTCACTTTCCGGTTCCGTTTCCGGTTCCGGTTCCGGTAAAATTTTCAAATTCCGGTTCCGGTTCCGGTAAATTGTAATTCCGGTTGCACCCTGCTTAGAACATAAATGTGTTTATTCTGCGAAACAAAAATGTGCATGCAGATCGTTGTGGATTCACTAACTTTTGCGCAATGCGCAAAGCTGGTGGCATGTACATATTATATATGATGTTTTGTTAATACTGCTCCATGATCATTTCAGCATTTAATTCTTACTTTTTGCGGATCGACTTTCAAAACAATAGCCGAAACGTGTGGTCAACAGAATACGTTCAAAAGTACACAAACCATTTCCGATGTGACTACTACCATCCTCAGTGCAAAAGTAAACATTTATATTTGCAACGCTGTTAAAAAATTATTGACAATTATTAAAAGATTTCCGCAGATTTGCGTCTGTACTTCTATAAAAGTTTTAGCTAAGAGCTTCCAAATGTTGACTGTTATCTACTTTTATCATATTTAATGTTAAGGCTTTGGCTCAGACTTAGACTAAGGCTTGGCCTTAGCATTAGTTACATTTACGAACCTAAATCCTAATCATCAAGAATGAACATATTTTAATAGTTACTACTGAATTTTGTTGTTCTTTTAAGTTCGGCGTATATATTTTACGCTGTGTTTAATTTAAGACGTTTAGCTCCTAAGCGTTTTGCCTATACAGATGAAAACCACACGGTATCTGGCAATAATTTTTATTGAAAAATAATACTCGTTGTTCGTCCAAGGTTTATACAGAGCCACATCTAAATCCTATCAACTATACAAAATTTTCACCTTATTAATTTCAGTTTCACGTGTGAATCCACGAATGTTCAGGCAAGAAAGTTTCGTTCCGTTCGTTGCAGACGCTGTATACGCCGCTGCGCATGTACTGCATCGATTGTTTGAAGAAAATTGTGGCAAAAACTATTCTAAGCCGTGTGCTTTGAATACACCGCTAGATGGATACGAACTGATGCATTATATTCGAAATTTGTCTTTTACAAGTATGATTTCATCAAATATCTATTTCATATCTTTAGGTATCAATTGCTAACAATTTTTATGTTTGTCTTCGCTTTATAACCTAGTTCTTAGGACCGTATTCTCAAATGCGTGTAGCGTCGATAACCAGTTGGTGATGGGTCTGATAACTTTCAAACCAGTGAATACTGAAGCTCAAATGTCAATACATTTTTCGCATATGATTTGCTCTACGCAGGCATTAATTTTGAGCTCAACAACTGCAATAGTTAGGAAGTATGAGCGGCTGTACACATTTGAGAATATGGGCCGTATTCTTGAAAGCCCAACAGCAGGTTTTCTAAGCTATCGGTAAGAAAAAATAGTGTTCAAAGACAAACGTACCATTATAGAACAACTCCAAAGATTTAATAAGTCTCATTGCTATGTGATACTTTTGTTTTTGGGCAGCAAATCTGCAATTGAAACACTATTTAACATTCTTGTTAAACGATAACACAATGTTAATTGTATCAGTTATCACAAGTGAAAAAAGCATTCGTTTAAAATTGTGCAAAACGCTAAACTCAAAGGCTCTTATATACATTCCTCCCGTATTTCACGCTAAAGCTTGGATAGGCTTTAAGCAAAGGTTTAGACAACAGCTCGGATTTAAGTATACGTTTAGATAAGTCGCTTCCTAAGTCTAAAGCCTAAGAAGCTTAAACGTGAATCTGGAGCACAATGTATAAGAATCAATTGGAAATTTGAATTTTAAGGCTTACAAGGCGACACAATTCTATTGGACGAAAAAGGAGATCGACTTGGCCGATACAACATTTATCAGTTCAACGGTAATACAAAATCGTACAGTTTAGTCGGCGAATGGGACGAAACGTAAGCATCGTAGAAGCTGTTTAAATATGGACAGCTTTTCCATCCTGAAAACATAGGGTGGCGCTTGACTTCAAACAATTTTCGTTTAAAAACCGATATGTTGTTCCATGCAGCGATAAACGTGCGTTGTGGTACAATGACGGACAGCACCAGACGTCGTCAAAAGCTCAGCGCCACTCGTTAATCATACCTTCTTGGCAGTGCCGCGTTTAACACCCATATACCTCACAAATGGGGGCCCTCGTACCAAACGGGTACCTCATAAAGATTTGAATACAGATTTTCAGTTTCAAACTTTGAGTTTGCACAAAACAATTTGGTCTGGTTTCTTTGGTGGAGGTTCGCATTCACTTGGGAAGCTTCATACACACACTAGGAACGGCGCTGCCTTGGCTGGCCTTAAGGTTTAACAGACAATCATATTTGAGCATGAACGAGTCCAATAAATTGTGTACCTTACGATTTTGAAGTTGAATGGTATATAGCGTTGTTCTCAATCAAATTCACATAACTTTAGGTTAAAATTTTTAAAAAATTTAAATAGATTTGTCAACATTTAACTGTAGGAAAACTAAAGTCGTCGTACGGGTGACGGACGGCACCGGGCGTCATCAAAAGTATAGCACTGCCTTAATTGTGAAAGCAGAATTAGCAATGTTTGCACTTGGCGCAATTTTTCCAGTTGATGTAGCCAGACGTATAAGTAGGTAAAAACTTTTTACCCGTGCGGCGATTTACTTACCTATCGGTATACCAACGTCAAAATTTATTTTACCTGTCCGCGTTTACCTGCCGGTACCCGCGGGCACCCGTGGGTAGCGTGCAGTTCTGAATATAGCCTATTTTCAGACTTTCGCTAAACGAATCAAAAGTTGTCGACGGATTCACTGACGGAACCATCCCAGAATCGATATGTCGTGAAACATGTGCACCCAATCAGCGGCTTATGTTGGTATCCGAATCGTGTTGTTACTATTGTATGACGTGTCCGGAATTTTCAATTGTTCGCAACGTTACCGAATGCGTTGAATGCCCAATTGAATCGGTGCCGGACGCGAATTTTTCAGAATGCATCCTGAAAGAAGTACAAACAATAGAATGGAGCAGTGTATGGTCGATTGTTCCGGCGGTTATTGCATGTAAGTGCAGTATCACATCATCGATGTTAAAGGCAGGGCTGTATGATACGAGGGTATGTTGGTGTTAGGTATGCTCAAGCGCCCGCCCCTATGTTTTGACGATGGGGATTTGGAGCGGTTGGCTATTCTGGCCGTATAGTGTCGCTTCAGGGACGGGGTTTTTTAATTTTCAAGCGGCTTATTTAATGGTATATTAATGTTAAGTATCATGTTTATGCAGTACTGTTTTACGTCTATAGCCATTTCAACATATTAGTCGTTAACGAAGTAGTGTGTGATTGATACTTTAATAGTTGTCTAAATATTTGAGTTTTCGAATTTAAAGCGAGTCTGCCTAAAGCCTACGGTGTCAAAACCCTCATCGTAAAATGCTTACTCAGATCGGTAACCCGTCTCAAAATGTAATCGCTTTAGCCGATCAGCGTATGATCGGTTGCTTCTGATGACGTCATTGTATGTATTGGTAAGGTAATGATGGGACCATGCATATTATGTAGCGTTAGCTGACGGGCGGGTTCACAAAACGATAGCCCGTGTGAACGTATGACGTAACAAAAAATGAATAAATCGGAATGAACGAAAACTTTTTTGTTGGTGATCGGGAAATGTTGCATTGTGGTGGAAGTAAACAACCTAATCGGGAAATGTTGCATTGTGGTGGAAGTAAACAACCTAATCGGGAAATGTTGCATTGTGGTGGAAGTAAACAACCTAATCGGGAAATGTTGCATTGTGGTGGAAGTAAACAACCTAATCGGGAAATGTTGCATTGTGGTGGAAGTAAACAACCTAATCGGGAAATGTTGCATTGTGGTGGAAGTAAACAACCTAATCGGGAAATGTTGCATTGTGGTGGAAGTAAACAACCTAATCGGGAAATGTTGCATTGTGGTGGAAGTCAACAACCTAATCGGGAAATGTTGCATTGTGGTGGAAGTAAACAACCTAATCGGGAAATGTTGCATTGTGGTGGAAGTAAACAACCTAACTGTGTTGGTTTTCCTGAACATAAAACGGCAACAGTAAATACTGGTAGGCGTATTGAACTTTAAACCGATAGCCATGAAGGCTACAACCCATAGCAAGCTTCCAACTATAAAATTATTCATGTGCATCTATTGCCGGTACCCTAAACACATTTCGAGCCCCCAGATCCTTAAAAACGCATATTGCTTTAAACCTAAGTTGAGCTATATAGAACCGTAGTGTTTAATTATTTGAATGCTTCGCTTCTAGCTTCTTCAAGTTCTTAAATTACATATACACTGTAAACTGTATAGAATTTTATAGCCACCGTTGTAGCAAATCGTTCGTTTGAGAACTTATAACCAAACTGATGAATAAGTACTGCATACATTGAGTATACGAGATATACATCTACGTAATAATGTGCGCATAGTTGTAAAAAAATTGTCTACCCGCCCCCCTACGACCAGTGTCAAAAAAGTTGTAAAAACTTGCCCGCTCGCCTCCTTACGACTAGTGTCAACCAGGGCCTGATGACAACACACACCATGCTCTTATATAGCCCGTTTTGACCTGACAGTGTTCCACGGGAGTAGGGACAAACCAAAGTCTCTAAGTAGGGACTGCTGTGACGAGACAGATTCGGACAGTATCCCGTTATGGCGCCTGGACATTATGTATCGTGTACTGTAGCCGTAACGACATAAGAGATGCTATAAGCAAAGTGTCTGGGTTGTCCCTGGGCTCTGCAAAAAGACTAGTTCTAAATATAAACAAGCTTCTAACAGAGTTTTTTAAAATGACGTAGGTCCTTGCCCAGACGTGGACAATTTTCACACTAGTGCGCGCATTATTACGTGGTTTGCCCATAATTTCAGCCCTCGGCATTGTCAGTACAGCGGTGATCGTGAACATATTCTGGCGGTATGGTAACACGCCAGTCATTATGGCATCCGGCCGCGAGTTATGCTACATTATGCTCACCGGAATATTTCTCAGCTACTGTATGACGTTTGTTTTGCTCGCTAAACCGAGTACATTCACGTGTTCGTTTCTACGCGTTGGTCTCGGATTTTGCTTATGTCTGTACTACGCGGCGATTTTGACCAAAACAAACAGGCTGGCGCGGATTTTTAGTCCAAAAGGCACAAACGTTGCTGTACCTTGCATTCAACCGAGGTCTCAAATACTGATTTGTGCGTGTATTTGTTCAGGCCAATTGTTAGGCACCACAATATGGGCGATGATTGATCCACCGGGTACTACTGTAGTTCATCCTAATAGGCGGACTGCAGTCCTAGCATGCAACGTAACGGCTTACGAACTGTTAATACCGTTATTCTACAACGCCCTACTGATTGCACTGTGTACAGTTTATGCGTTCAAAACACGAAAACTGCCGGAAAATTTCAATGAAACCAAACATATCGGATTCACAATGTACTCAACGTGTATTGTATGGTTGGCGTTTATTCCAATTTATTTTGGTACTAATAATTTCAGGGTACGTTTTTTCCATAAGGGTCGAAGCAGCCACCCCCATACCCTCCATTTGAGGGGCCCATCCCTAAAGGAGGCCCCCACCATAACCGGTTAAAACAAAAACCGCCGAAGGTTAAAATGCGTCTGGCTTCTCGTTCACTTCGCTTGCAAGTTGTGGCCCCCCCACCCTGGAGTTTGGAGTGAGCCTTCCATCCTGGAGTTTGGAGTGAGCCTCCATCCGTCTGCTCCGGTACTGTATAAAATGTGCACATTATCGCATATACCGTTTAGCAACAAATATGAAAAATAATGATGACGATAATAATAATATTTAAATTTTTGTAAAACATCAAAAAATGTAATTATTTGCAGCAAAAACCACCAAACCAACGGCGTTTTTGTACAAAATAAAAACTACTGAATAGAGCAAAATGGCAAACCTGAAAAACTAACTGGATGTTCGATTTATGTCATAAAATGACTTTAATAAATGGTCGATGTATATATGTAAAACTTGGGTTAACTCATGTCTCTGCCATCTAACCAATGAACTTTAAAATCTATTTTAGATTCAAATCATCAGTGTTTGCTTGTGCACAAGCATAAGCGCAACAGTTCCGCTGCTATGCTTTTTTGCGCCCAAAGTCTACATTTGTGTGTTTGAGCCACACAAGAATGTACGGCAGCCGACAACTGCCGCTCTTGCGTCGCTCAAATCAACACAAATGGGTATCATTACGCAACAGATGCGTTTTGTTCGCGCATCTGCGTCATGCGCACAAGAAGCGTCTGGATCAGGCACAGAAGTGCGATCACATCATCGTTCGTTGCAACTGGCGCAACATTCGCTAACTGGTATTGGATACGGTATTGCAATGTCAGGCGGGGATGGCCGGTCGTCTGCTTGTAACAGTCGGACTACGCTGACAGCACGATTGTCAGGTATGTTTACGAAATTATTTGACTCTCAGCTGCAGATTTTACTTTTGCAAACTGTTGTATTGCATTGTATACGCTGTATTTGAAATGACCTAAATTTCGCCAAAAGTGCCTATAAATTTGGATGGAGAAAATTTGTAACCTTGGTGTAAGTTTTGATACACTTTTGAACAAATTGTGGGGGTTCCGCTGGCATGGCCCTCCACGAACAGGAATCTCAGCAACCTCGTTGCCTAAGGACAGGCTTTTAAATCGTGGATGCCTTGTTAAGAGCATCCATTCTGTTTGTTGTCTTCGATTATGATAATGAATACTACAAAGACTTTCAATTAGTGTTGATCCAATATATCGGTACCGGTAACGGTTAAATCTGGGCATTGGTATCGGTATTCGGACTATACCAATTTCCGTACTTATTGTTTTCTGAACGAATTAACTGAATCTATAATTACTTATCGTCTAAGAAATGTTAACTCATCATGGGACGGTTGGTAATATAGCACGGACACCAGATGCAAGCTTATAAATAAGGACATAAAGGTGGAAACTTTCTGATGTCCAAGATTTGCTGTGTGGTGTACAAGTAAAGTAACAGGATCAGTATCGTATAGATATAAGTATCCAAATATCGATATAGCTGTTGGTATATCAGTATGTTACAACATTGATTCAACGCTACTTTCAATGTAAATTAGCTACCTTAATAGCTACTGTAGTATACATCCTGAAAATTTTTTTTAAACATTAAAGATTTATTATTTTAGGTACAATCCGTTCAAAAGCGCCGCAAATTCGTTCAACGCTTGCACCATCAAATTTGCGCAGTGTCAGTGTTCGCTTGAAACGCAATGCTTCAATTCGAACAAACACACTGATGACAGCAGCGGCAGCAGCGCGTAGTCGCAGTGTTCGCATCCGAGGCCGAGCGACCCGTGGCCTTCGAAACCGTCTTGGAGGTCGATCGTCAAATTCACCTCATACAACTTGTGGCGGAGACCTGCGCGAAGAAGACGGCCTGAACATTGACGAAAATGGCTGCGATAACGACCGAAATTCAAAAAAGAACAAAGATGGAACGTTGGCGAATGGATTTTTGGAATCGCTCGCAAGCGAAAATGACGCAAATACAAAAAAAGATAGCGACGACGATGATAGTGATGATGAAGAGGAAGAAGATCGTCTGGCGGAACTGTTACGAAGAACCGAGTATCGCGTCGATGGAATTATGTACGATATTGCGTCGCTTGAAGGAACAGTGGTGTAAAATGTACAGTGAGTTTTTGTGGAAGCTTTCAAGAGTTGTGAAACAGGCTTGAAAGACAAAAATACTAATGACGCAAAAGCCAAAAATAATGATGATGATTGTAATTAAAATGATTAAGATCGATCATTCGCAAGCAAAAATTGCGTGAATGCGAAATTGGTTTGAACAGAAAATGGTCTCACAAGCAGTAGATTTGGAAGCGCCTACAATATGATGTTACACCCAATCCTAAAAGTGATAACAGCGATCACAAGTGATTTGGCGGAAACAGAGCAACCGCAACACTAAAGTCGTCACCTGGAATATTGAAGAAGCGTCGTTAAAGAAGAACAACAGGCGCGACATTGCCCAGTTATAGGCGTATATAAACAAAATGGATGTCGACATAGATTTGGTCGCCAAATTACTGCAAGAGACGAAGATAACCTATGGCTGGAACAAGAGAGGCAGATTTCACGAGGATTCATTCAAAGAATAGTGCGGCGGTCTTGAAAGGCCACTGAACAAATATTCGGCGCAACCAAGTGTCGAGATGATGGATCGGAGATGAAGCTGTCAGCGTTGCAATGGGCCATTACCGGCTGCGACGAGCCTGCTACAAACCAGTGTGCTGAAAGCGGCAAGTCGAATTCAATATTTATAGAAGTCAACTCGAAGATCAACTGTCATAGCACAAAAGACGGAGTAGTTGGTTAGCCAATTGTTTCAATGATGCGACAACCTTGGCGTAGATAATATTGTCATCAAGGGACGTGGGAACGTTTAATTTTCTACCACCCTGAAAGATGGGTATTCAAACGCTCGAATATTGTGTAGGCAGGGGAAAGGATTGCAACAACAGAATAGGGAAAGCAAATATAATCTTGGTGTACAAAGGAGAACAGGTTCGTCAAATCTAGGCAAGATTCAAGCAAGCTTACGTGGAAGTATCAACATCTACGGTGTACGTGAATCGTTGGATGTCAGAAGTAGGGCGGATTTACAACCAATTCAAAAAGTCAATCGGGAATCTCAGAACGCGTCTATCAGGCAATCTGAGAAACCAACAGGAAAGCGTTACTCGTAATTGGGAGAAAAGCCAGTAAATGGATGAATGAATGGATTAACGCAGAAAGCGCTGCAAACATGGCTCAGCAACTCAACATACTTCGAACCCTGTTTCATAGGGTTACTCAAGGTCCAACCGAGCGATAAAACGCGCACAAGACAAGACAAGTTACACTAAGCATCGAATCAAATGGAATCATAAGCAATAATGGCTGTTTGAAAACACGGTCGTATAAAGGTTTGGTAATGGTTCTGAGAAAACGTCGGAGACCTGTTACAAAGATCTGCATATGAAAAACGATAGTTGCCACGGCGAGGATGTTTATAACAAAGTTGTAAATGCAAACTGAGTATCGGGTCGATGAAATCATTGAGGATATTGCATCGTTTGAAGAAACCGTCGTTATATTTTGGTTGTGATTTTTGCGAAAACTGGGGTCAACTATTACGTGTATGTTCTTTCATATGAAAGAGCTGAATCTTTGGTTAATCGGAATTTCGGTGAATAGTTGCCAGTACAATATAACACATTGCAAAAAAATATTTAAATCAGTGAACGATAAAGGTTGCAATTTAAATCGTGTGAGCAATTATGACAGACATATTAAACACAAATATGAGGGGTCGTATCAGGCGAATACTACAGAACGCTTATGTTCGTTCCAAAACGTGGTCGTTCAATTGCGTTCCGCTACACTAGCGGTTAATTTCAGGTTTTTCTTGTATTTGAAAAAAAGAATTTAATCATTTCTACTCATGTTTGAACGCCAAGCGTACTCCTAAGCCTAAGCCTGTGCTTAAGCGTAAGTTTAAGCATACGGATAAGATCACACCTAAAAGCCTAAGCCTAAGCTTAAACGACAAGTAAATCTAAATGTTAAGCTTACTCTATTGCAGTGCCACCCAGTCGAAAAACGGTCTACAACTGATCTTTCCATGGTTCAAACCAACTATGTTGTTTCCACTTTTAATATCAGCCTGAGTTCAATTTTTTTCTCCACTGATATGGTATAAAAATTTTCCAACATGTAGGGTCGCGCTATGCTTGACGTCCGGCGCCACCCGGCGCAGTTCGTCACCGAGCGTCACCGTACGACGCCGGCCGACATCGTCCGCCACGCGGAAGACGCCGTCCGTCACTGTCCGTCACCCATACGGCGCCGTCCGTCATCGTCCGTCACCATACGTTATAGTACGTAAGTTATTTACTTACCATACCGCAGGGGTGACAGATGGCGCCGGACGGCACCGTGCGGGTGACGGACGGCTCCGCACGTCAGCGAACGTATAGCACAACCCTAACACCAATTTCAAACTTTGAATTTTTCAGATACGTTAGTGAATTTGGTCGATATTTTTATCGCGAAATCAAACCGACTTTTTCAATAGATCCATCATGCGGCCCATGTATAGAACAGGGCCGGAACAGTAGTATAAGCATATTCCTAAACCTAAGCCTAACCGTATGGATAAGCCTATTCCTAAGCCTAAGGCTATTTAAGCATAAGCCTAAGCGTAAGCAAAACAATTAGTCTAAAGCTTAAACTGACTCTATTAGTCCCTCTGGAAAACGATCCGGCCCTGTTCTATTCGTGGGCTCATCATGCAATAGAATAGAAAAACTTAATCCTTACATACGCAGCATTGTTATAGCGGTTATATGCATTCTTCGACCATTTTTATTATAAATCCTCCAGCCCATGTTTAGCTTCATTAAATTACGTCCGCTAATGTTGCTTATTATTGCATTTTTGCGCACAGCGACGGAAAGAATTTTTATGACCACACATCACGAATGCATTGCGCGTCATGCCATCCAACGATGGAAACTTGTCAAATATGGCTTTTTATAGCAGTGGTGTAGTTAGGACTTTGGTTTGAGAGAATACATAACTTGATGTAGAAGTTTTTGACAAGCGATTCATAAACCAGTAAACGTGCTTTTTGCTCTCGTCTTTTCTGAAATCTGAGCAGTTGGTTTGTTCCGTTACTCTTTTACCCAACGCCCTAATTTTTTTTAGTTTAACACAAACCTCTGACTCTATTACATCCCCGCAGGAAAACGTTTCGGCACTGTTCTATGTATTTGCTGCTACAGGAATCAAAACGATGTTCTTACTAAATGTGTGATGCAAGAAGCATTGTTCACATGAAATAAAACGTGACTTATATTCCGTTGATATGCGATTCGAAAATATTTAAAGTATATGTTTTTTGAACAAAAATAACAAGTGCAACAGTTGTATAATTCAACAGAAACCAACAAATAAAGATTGCTTTTAGGTCGACGTATGATAATTTAATTTGCACGTTTCTGAGTTGGTTACTTAGCTTAGGTTTTCATACGTTTTGGGCGAGATTGACATGTTTTTTTGGCAAAGTTTCTATATTTGCAAATTTAACATATATTGCTTTTGCGGAATCAGCGATTTATAAACCAGTCCGTGCCGGGTTTGAAAAGCGACTTCAGACCGGTTAAAATATACGAATTATGTTTAAATCATTGGTTGATTGCCGTTAAGCGTGTTGCTGTTAACATTAGGATGTTTAAACTGCTAAAGTTTTGGATAAGTTTCGTTATTTTTATTTGGAACGAACCAATTACTAAAATATTGATAAATTCACTCACGCGTTCAAGTTTTTGCTCCGAGAACTTGCAGCTGCAACTTGCACTTGCAAATTTTGTGCAAAATCCCGTTTGAAAAACTTGCCGCTGCCAGCTTTCTGGGCGATGAAAAAAATGAAAGTTTTGCGTGCAATTTGCAGCTGCAAGTTCTCGCAGCAAAAACTTGCACATGTGAATAGTGCTTTAAACCTTTATCACATGAATATTTTCTATTTCCAATGAAACCTACTTTTATGCTGGATTCGAACTCCGGGGACTGGAGTGGGAGGCGTATACCATCACCACTCAGCTATATGAGCTTTACGCTCGAGCCCGAGAAGGCTCTCACGTCTTGTGGTGATTTAGTACTATGTATACGTGTTACAATTGTTAAACATGGTGCGCTATATATTATTTAACGTATATACACTGCGCTGAGTTGCCTATGGGCAACTCAACGTGGGGAAGGAGTTAAATAACAGAATTTCCTATATTTTTATAACAGAAATACACGCCGATTTTACAGAAGATGAAAATGGCTATCCGGTTACACCAAGGTTGATATTACAGTATGTGTCCTCGTTTTAAGTCCCACTCAATAGTATGCTATGTATGCCGAATTACACTCCGTTAGTGGATAGATTCTGCAGAGCTTAACGAGTCCATCAAAACAGACCACCGCACAAGACTGCCCTAGACTGCTCAAATATGTCAGACTTAATGTTAAATATAAAAAATAGCGAACATGGCAATCAACAAAAATGCTTCGGAGAACGTGAGTTTGGCCTAGCGTAAAGGTGAAAAGAAAGTTGTTGGGTCGAACAAAACGAGAGAACAAGGGGAACCCTCCAGAGTGCAAAATAAATGTCAGTCCTCCCTATGCAACTGAAAATATTTCATATTTCATAGCAATTTGCTTTCCGGTCAGCATAACATTTTGCTTAGGCAAGTGCCATCAGAAGCCGGTCGGCTCCTAAACTATGCGGTGGCATGCGGCAATTCAGTTACGTTGCAGTACGGTGCCGAACACCGGATTGTGCCAGACAGCGTGAGAACAGTCAGAAGAATAGCACCGCCCCTAAAGCTATCTTATTCCAGTGCGTATCCTTTATAGCACAGATCAATAGAAGAACGAAAAGAAATTATCTTTGCCATAGCAATGATATTTACCCCGCGTCCCAAACAAGAGTGATAATATATTGCAGTCAAAAGCTGGGCAATATACTGTAGCTATGTAACCAGTTCACTAAATTTCATGGCAGAAAAACTTTTTTGATTCGCTGTCCTAACTACGGCCAGCTAGACCCACACACAACAGGCCAGGGTTCAAATAGGTCCGCGTTTTTCGCGGGGTAAAGACGCGGTAATCCTTTTGCTTAGAGCGGAACCTTTTAAATTGGCGTGTTTTGCGCACGCTAGCAATGGCATATAGATCTTCTGCCATCAAAAGCATGCGTCAGATTTTCTGAACAAGCGTAATAACGGTGCTGGGACAAACTGTTGTAGGCAAAATGTGTTTCTTGAATGTTGATTTTGAAGGTTGTGATTTATTGTATTGGCAAAGAAGCGTGTGAGCACATAGGCGTAGCTATAAGTTTGGCTAGCAGGAAAAGCGACACTAAATGTATAAGTTTTTATAGGTTGTGCCTAAATCAATTAGGTTCCTTAAAACCGTATTTATTGCCAAAATAAGTTTCCTCTTAACTATAAAGCGACACAGCCTAATTGGTCCTGTGGCTATAAAAGACTATAAGAAACAATTTTATCTGAAGGATCATCGTGGACTTCAGTTGAACACCACAACAACATTTTGAGTGCAACATGATTATTGATTGTAACGAAAATATTTTAGCGTTTTAAAAAATTCATCTACTAACCTTCAATTTTTAACTTTGAGTATTCGACGCCCTGTCCCTTATTATGGATAAATCCACTGCGCCTCCACGGTACCAACCACACAGGACCACACCCTCCACGGTCATATTCTCCGCTTCCACCTTTGTATTGGTAACCGGTGGTTGTGATGTACCCAGGGAAACCACGCGACGCTTACCGTAAATCCAAATCCTTTTTGGTCTCGGACGAACTTAGGGATAAACTTACAGGTGACCAATTGATACGGGAGAGGGTATTCCAGAAACGAAACATATCTTCCGTATGCCATCCCCAGCATACGGTGCAGTGATTTCAACAAATCAGCTGCTTCAGTTTTGCCAAAGCTCTTGTTAATGAGTCGGCGCCAATATCTTGAGCGCCTGGGCTGATGGCAGAAAAATATAAAAGCTGTTTAGAAAAAATTTCATTTCTAAAATCTCAATTCTTTACCAAGTTAGGATGGCAGAGATACGTTTTTGTCTTTTATGTTCGAAGCTACAAAACGCATCGCCTAAGACAATTATTTTACCACAGGGGATCGAAAAAGACAACTGCTGTCTTTTTTCGCTTAAACCAAGCTCAATTTTGCCAGAGAAGTAGCAGGATTTTATTTCGGGAAAATTTAACATTATCTAAAAGATCGTTCAGTAGGTAGCTTTGCTAAAAAGTAAATTTTAATAAAATACTTCGTGTCGTTTTTCTAAAAATTCAGAATACATTTAACAATTCCTTCTTGTATACACTTTGAACTGTACAAATATTGTGTTAAAATTTCGGGTCAAAACATAATTCAAATTTACAACAAATTGTCTAAGTTTGTTTACATCATATTTTGTTATCTTCCAACAAATCATAATTTTTTTATTATTTTTCTGCAACAGTATTTCGTAAATATTACACAAGTGCCTTTGGCTGGCATCTGCTCAGTCATTAAATGGGGCGGCGCAGTGCTGGAACACTATGTGCGCTGCACTGCATCAAAATAAAGTCTAATTTTGAGTCAAAAATTCAGTGTGTGACATCATTCATCATTAGTGGTGTGATCCGAATTTCGGTACAGTGGGATCCGTGGTTGCGGATCCACAGTTGTACTGGGGAAAAGATAATGTACAGATGGATAATTCACGTTGCGAACTTTATATAGAGATTGAAAGATAAAGTAAAAAAAATGTCGCCAGCGGAGCGATCGAGAAGTTAACCACATTTTAAAAAGTCAGAATATTGACATTTGCTTAGAAGTGGGTCCGATTACGTAACACAATTACAAAATTTGAAAAAAGTATTCGCAATCGAAGTGACGAGGAACCCAACGTATTATTTTGTTCAAAACGATCAGTACAAAGTTTTATTTTTAAGTGTCGGCATGTTTGAGGGATCATGTCCAGTCAATTTGCAGTCAAACCATTGGTGGAACAATGAAGAAACGCAGCGAGCGAGAAACCAGCATCATTTTGTTAAATTAACCTCCAGCACAAAAGAGCTGCATGGATGCTTCATTTATTAATAGTTGAATTTAAAGTAGATACATTTAAACAGTGCCGCAGACAAAAAATTTCAAGCGTACCAACGCCAGATATTTAAAAAATATAACAATTTTTTTAAGATTTCTTTGGTTGTCGGCCGCAAGGGAGGCCGCCGAACCCTCTACTGTTGATTACGCTAAACCTTGGTTTGTAAAATGTTGCAACAGTGTAAAAGATTCAAGATTTCACATCAACATACGGCAGTGACCCGAATAAGAGGTGGGGTAATAAGAGACATGTCCCCATTTAGAGTCACAATCGATAGGAGTCTGTATCCCTAATAAGATCCCGTAAGCGCGTTGATCCCTGGGCCTGAACCATAATTAGAGTCCGTAAATGTCACTTATTTTTAATTATAGCGCAGAAACGGCTCCAGGGCAAAAAAAGTTGAGTTCGAAACTTTAAAGCATACTTAAGATTTGAATTTAACCATGCATTATCGCTCGAGTTTTTGATGCAAGGCAAAAAACCTTTAATTCAAGGAATAGTTGCAATACCGGATATATGTCAGAAACGAAGGATGGAGAAAGGTGAGTTGAAAATAAATACCAGTCCGTAACCGAATAACAGGAGGGCACCCTCCGGAGAGGCCAAATAAATATCGCCCCCCCCCCTTATTCGGGTCACTACGGTACAAATGAACCGAAATACGTTTGCTGAAGCTTTCTTAAAAGCAAACTTTAGCAATCGAGAAATTTTTTCCAAAACATTTATGACATTTCGCAACTTTACAGTGGTCACTATATAGGACAAACACTCTATACTGGTCACAATTGGCCAGTTCGAAATTATATATCTAAACATATGTGTTTTTGCTGTGATTAATTGCCACTCTTGCCAATAGTGACATATTTGAGAACTTTGTGAGATTTTATGACATTTAAATTTTAAATCTGGCAAAATTGAAGCAGCGCATTGTGCAATAAGTTTACTATCAGAGTTAAAAATTAATCGATTACGCTTCAACCGAGTTCTTGAAATGATTGTGATGATAAATTTGTGACCGCTGACCGATTTCAGCGGTTTAATTGATTTTTAAGATTTTGCCGGCTACGAATTAATCATAACTAGCGGTCACGCAATCAGAAATTGTGACCAGAAAAGGTAAGAACATTTCCAGAGGGGCTGGAATAAATCTCCAAGAGTGGAAATCGTTAAATGCTGTTGAAATGAAAGCATCGCACACCCTTTATTCGCGGCCGTGGCTTTAATTAAGATATAGAAGCCATCGCGAGTAAATAGATTTCTGATTACAAAACATTTTAAACATTTATTATTTTTAATGTATCTGAATTCATTATTGTCTGTGATTGTTTCAAGTTGCGAATTGCAGTTATAGAGTAGCTTATCAGGTTTTTAAGCTTTATGGGCTATGGGTTTGACATGGTCGGCAGAATGTGTTTTAATTTGATGTCTTTTTAAATTTTGTCAAGGTTTAGGTAATTGATTTTCATATTGAATCTAAATTATGAGCATGTTTCAGGGCTAATCGGTTGCTTAAAAAGAATATATTAAATTCGATTAATTAATTGACATGATTTTCACTCAGAGCTTGTGAGAGCAAGGCCCCTTCGCTAGAAAACATCAAAATTGCAAGAGCTAATTATATCAAGACTGACGGTATTTCAAATATATATATACATACATATATATATTATATAGTAAAAGTTTGAAGTTATGCTTTCTAAAGTTTGCTGAACTGGCACCGCAGTTCGCGTGAGCCATGGACGCTTGTTACATCTGGCAGCACGTATTCATCCAGTTATCCTATACCAGTTTGACCCAAGAACAAAGAGAAGTGTGTTCGTGTCGTACAAGCCAGAGTATTCGACTGATTTGGATTTTTGTCATTTTTCGTTTTTAGAGATCTTAAACGCTCTGCGTTTCTTTTGTATGAGATTTCGTACTCCCTTGAGGATTATTTGTTGCCCATATGCCAAAAACTAAGGACGCCTAAAACAACCAACTACCATACCAATTTTTGCAGCGGGTTAAAAGGTTTAAACTAGGTTATTCACTATAGTTTGTGCTTTATCTGGGTTTAAAATGTGCCAGAATAATTTGACCATTTTGCAAAAAAAACGAGAATGAAACCAGATGACGTAACATATGTGATAGTGAGATTAGGTTGTGTTTGGTGTGTCACATAAATACCATTTTTGACTTTTTGGTAAAATTTACTTTTTGAATTGAGCTAAACAAATGATGTAAGGTATATATAGAAACTTAATTTTGATAAAATAAGCGACAAGAACGCATTTAACGATGTGATTATTGTTTATAAATATTTTAGTGAAAATGATTTCAAAACTGTAAAACTGAGCTTACCACACCATATAACCAAATTTGTAGCCTAAAATGGCCCCTAAAATGAACGTATTCCAATTCGGCTTGAAATCACGAATAACCAGCAAATGCGCATACAAGAGGGGAACGAAACATATCCTACTCAAAATTTCTAAAAAGACTCGAAAAAAACAATTTTACAGGCTGCTGAATAAAACGTGCAGAGATTAAAACTTATTCTACCTCATTATGCTCGCTTGCAAAAAACCTCTAGTCGTAGTTGTCTCTTCCCTGAATATGAAATCCTGAAACACACCCGAATAATCCGTAAAAATTACAAGAGTTGATTTTTAGTAGCGTCATAAATTATGTGCTGGCCCCAAAACGCACAATCCCATATGAGAAAGATTTAAATGAAAGATATTTGCAGTTGATAACATAAACATTGGATGATTTTTTTGGTTTCTTATTTTTTGGCAACTTCCTAATTATTGACGGTTTGCAATGATTTAGCGCGCGCTTAGGAAATGGCACAAATATGTGCGGTATATAATAATTATACTTTTTATCACCTAAAAATTGTCTAACGGTAATTTTGTAAAGCAGGCGGGACCTTACCATATTATCACAAGCAATTCTGATGGGAGCTTACGCACCCCCTCTGAATCTGCTGGTGCCTGTCACTGACCTCACCTGTGGATCTGTGTCAAAGATTGCGTTTAAAGCATCATTTTCATAAAAATTTGATAATTACATATTGCGATCAGCTGCACTATTGCTTCTGCAAAACAAATTTGATAGGTTGTTATTCCAAATCTACAACAATTCGTCGACCAACAACTTGTCTCCCAAGTGTAAAAAACCTATAAATAAGTCTAAGCATAATCCTTAACGCAATCCCAAGCCTAGCCTAAACCTAACGATGGGTGACAAATTGTCGATTCGATGAAATTTCGGATTACAAGCTGTCGGTGAACTAGCTATCGGGTAGACGAATTGTGATACCTGTTTTCTCAAATAAGCAATGTGTGGCCTAAAGAAAGGTGCCAAGACTCCTTAAGTAATTAAGTCAAAAGTGACATAATAATCTAAACTTCAACCAGAACTCTTCGGGCATTTATATGGTGTGCCATAACCTTTATACTGCTGGCGTTACGTACTTTATCAGAGTATTGGATAAAAATGGCCGATTTACTAGCAAAATATGTAGGAATAGTATTATATAATGAGTTTAACACAAATACTAAATTGTAGTTGCCGACTGTTACAAGAAATATGCTTGTTCAGTATTCGACTAGCCTATTCTAGCTCATAGGTAGAACTGCCATAGGTGAATCGAGAAATTTTGCAAGAAACGGGGCGAGATGCAAAAGCGGAAAACTCGCGAGCAAAACGAGCCAGTAGAACACCATTGTGGTGCCAAATTTTAACACAAAATCTTGGTTTTGATTTCTACTTGAGGGCCAGAAAAACAATGACCCCCTTGTAGACAAGACTGGGAACAGCTGCTATACTTGCTATATTTGGACTTCGGTGGCAAAATAAATTTCTTAATTCAGAAATGAAAACATATGTGAAGAGCGAGTTTGGCACGTACCGAATGAATGATTGCATTGTATAATCATTGGGGAATAAAATTGAAATTGTAAACTTTTGTTGTCATAATGTTTATTTCGAACACATTTTTCACTTTTTGGAAATTAACTATGTTCTGTAGAGCAGTTTTCATTCGATTAACAACCGATTAGCTTACATACATAGAGCTTTCTGATACATTTTCTTTGTCAAAATTAACTTAAGCAATTAAAACAAAGCAACAACCAGTTACATTTGAAGTGTACTGTACTGACCCGAATATGAGGGGGAGCGGTAATATGAGGGGGTCCCCATTTTGAGTCAGAATCAATTGGAGTCCGTATCCCTAATATGAGTCCCTAAGCGGATTTAGTCCCTAAACCATAATTAGAGTCCATAAATGTCAATTAACCCTAATTGTAGCGCATAAATGACTCCAGGACCAAATAATTTGAGTTCGAAACTTTAAAGCGTACTTAAATTTTGAAAGTACATTCCTAAGTATAACCTTGTATTATCGCTCAAGCTATTGACACAAGACAAATAAACGTTTAATTCAAAGGATAATTGCAGTACCGGATATATATCAGTAACGAAGGGCAGCGGAGCGTGAGTTGAAAATGAATAACAGCCCGTAACCGAATAACAAGAGGGAGTACCCTCTGGAGAGGCCAAATAAATATCAATCCCCCTCTTATTCGGGTCACTACAGTACTTTATTGCTTTGCTACTTTCTTGGACTAATATAGCAAATACAGTTTATTTTAGAAAATATTTGCCTTGCCAATGCTTCAATTTTGTTTTACTTATTAAAATATGCAATTAACCTGTTTGAGTGCGGGTGGTTTGTTGATTCCGTAGCAGCAAAACGATTACAATTCAAATATGCAAATACAGGAACAACTAAAATTTTAACGTAGCGCAAAGGAAAGCTTTCTATTATTTTTGAAACTACTGACGAATTTTGCAACGTTTACTTCAAATTGAACAATTGCCTATCTTATACTGAACAACATTTTAACTGGGATCAGAAAAGGATATTGTGTTACACCTTTGCAGTTTGTTTATGACAATAGTAATCTTTGAGCAAATATTTAGCAGCACTAAAATAAGCCAATCTCGAAAAACATATACGATACCAGTTTGAACTCGGATCGTTCTTTATTTTACCCTGCACAGGTTCACACCGCTCTGCGCTAAACCTTATTGAAGGTCATGCCATCAAACCCGATAGAGAATTTCGGCTGTATTTGTTTTCATTTTTGCACACCGTAAACAAATTTGGTAAATTGTTTGTTTTTCAATTTCTACAATTCGAAACAACACAGTCAAGTGCGCATTCACAAAGTCCATGGAGAATTCTATCGAAAACGATCGTCGGTTCCGGTTTAAAAACTACCGGCCGCCGCCGTTGTGTATAAAGCAGATGTTTTCAATTTCAAAGCAGCAAATGTTGATTTTTCTGAAAATGAATTTGCGATGCTGCCGCTAAATGTTAGTAAGAAGCCTGACACAACGAACAAATTTATTCTGCTTTCAAAGTGAAATAATGAATGGTTTTTGTTTGTTTTGTTGGCAGAACAATTTCACAAAAGATTAAATTTGGGAAAATAACTTTTGGCTGTTGCAGTGGCTCCATTATATATATATATATATATGCAAGTTTTATTGGACTGAACGCTTCGCTAGGTTTTTTAATAATTAAAATTAAATTTTTCCACCAAATTATTTGTTAGAATTTCAAAATTATCGACGTGTTTATATTATCATAAGTCGTTTGCTGATTAATTTCTGGTATTTGTTAATTTCCTGCAGAAGAATGTTACGCAATCCTTATGTATATACTAAATGTAAACTCTTATTTTGGAAACAATTCTGTACGAAATTATACACCGACGCTTTTGAGTTATGACCTTGGTTTTTGGTCAAGGCTAATGTCTTAATTACAGAGCAAAGCACCAGTTGGCATTATTCTGCAAAACTTCCACGGTAAAATCTGCTTTAGGGGTAAAGAAAGCAATAACAATTGAAATAATTTTGTTTCTGAATTAATCATTGCTCACATTGCTCTCAATTGTAGAGGAACGCAAGTAATTCCATTGATATGAATGAACTAAGAACTAGAATCGTGGAATCGAAGACTATAGAGTTTCGAATAAAGTGTGATCGAGCCTGAAGGTGCCTATATCAGCAAACGATAATTTTTATAAGCAACACTTAGCGGTTGTGTAAGGTATAGTCTGTATTTAAGTCAATTTTCAGTATGAAGAAATGAAACAACATTGATACTCGCTTTAGGAATATTTTTTTGCATTTTGGCAAGATATTTTACAAAGTTCATCTTTTTTCGTATGAGAAATGTGACAGATTTTGCACAGCTGATATTCAAAACATGATTCCCTATTCTATAACAAAAACAGCATTGTTTCAAACCAATTTCGCTAGATACGGGAACAAGCCCATGTATAGAACAGGGCCGGATCGTTTTCCGGAGGGGCTGTAACAAAGTCAGTTTAAGCTTTAGACTATTTTTTTTGCTTAGGCTTAAGCTTAGGCTTAGGAATACGCTTAATATACTACTATTCCGGCCCTGTTCTATGCATGGGCCCAGGAACCAGTAGCCAATGGGGTGCTTGAGGGCAATAGTTTCCCATGAAAACATTTTGCACCCTTAACATGATCAGCTGGCTACGGGACAATTGATACATTTGCGTCGAAATTGTAATTTTAATGTATATTATTATTAAATACACGTATTGAATACGAGACAATAGAGCTTCAAATAAACGCGTTCTATTATAGGCGAATTTTCATAAAACCCATACGCAAGCTTTTGTAGCCTTCAAAATTTGCCACTCTCTCTTGCTGTCCACATTGGCTAAAACCATTCTTTCAGCGGCCAACCGCCTTCTATCAAAACATACCCCAACACAAAACTCGTCATTAGCGAGCCATTAACTCGAAAGAGACCCAACTAAAAGAATAAACGACACTACAACCGCTATACTGATGTGAATAGTTCGTCTAAATTGATACAAATTGAGACTTAACATATAGCTATGGTGACACAACTTTTAGCGGCACAGCAACCACCACAGGTCCACTACCCGTCAGCTTATAGCCTCATTGAACTGACCATGAAGTTTCACGGCCCATGTCTTGGCGTTCCAATTGTCTTGGGTGACTGAACCTCAAACAGCTGACATAGCTAACTGTCTTGGCTTTTAGTTAGCGTCCGCTGAAGGGACAGAGGTACTTGGGGGGATTAGGAAGACACTACCACTAATAAAGAAATATTCCCTCCCCTTAGTTTCAAATTGATCGATAACATCGAAGCTTTTCTATGTTGAAAAATTTTTCCTGCCACTTTACATATCTATTTTCCAGCGTCTCTGCTAATAATTCTTTAGTTGAAAGGCGGAGTGGACAGCGAGCAACAACTGTGAAATATCGCTGTATAGATTGTAGCAATGTGACTTGTAGAAGTGTCGCCATTCAGAGGTTCTAACTAATTGAGTTATAGGCCCGCCAAGCTGGGCTATTAAGCAAGACATTTGTGCAAAATAGGCATAAGCACCATGCGGAGATAATTATTTAGTGTCATATGCGAAAATACTCACCATCTTACGTTGTTCACAGACGCGGGTAATTTTCAGTTATGTTTGTGCCATTAATCAAATTTAGTTGCCAATTCATATGGGATAAGTGTAATTGTATTTGTTCATCAGCCCTGTTATATTGAAACTTTTTTGACACAAATAGTTAATCTTAACCTTATAACATGGCAAATTGCTGAAAGATATTGCACGGACACAGTACGAGTTTTAAAAAATTAGCGTCTTCATCGCAAATTTTAAAGGTTGGAATTTTGAAACAAAAAGTATCCTCCGGCACCGACAAATGTTGGATCCATCATTGTCTCCAGTTTTAACTCAAATTCCAAGCATTGCCGCACTGTACGATGTCTTCAGATAACTATCGTTCCTGGCGTGTTATGCAATTTTCCAACCGTGTGATAATGTATATTGATTATTTAAAACCCCGAAATTGGTGAAAATAGAACGTGAGCATATTATTGATTCGTAACTGTTGCAAAAACTCTGAGTTCCAACGTAACGTGACACGAATGTTAATCGTCAGAATTATTTTGTTTGCATGTTACTATGCTTAGGTTCGTTACTATGGGGGCGAGGGGAAAGCACCGCTTCCCCATTGTACGGACAGTTCCACTCAGAGCAAAAAAGCTTATCGATAGTATTGCTAAAACGAAAATATTTCTTGCATCCTCTGTATATCCTCATGCCACTTGGAACAATTCTGGGGCAACGAGACTATTAGTACTTTAGCCGATTTTTTATTACAGAAGTTTGCTTCGAAATAGCTTATGCGAACTAATTTTATTATTTTGCTTATGGCGCAGTTTAATTTCTTAATTACATTAAATAAAAATTATAAGGTTCTCCGTATGCTATAATAGCAATGACAATACCGTATTGCAATATTGTTATTTATTGCTATACAGAAAGTAATAAAAATAAAGAAATATTAGAAACGCACACAAATCGCTGAAAAACGTTTTTTTTTGCGTTTTGCTTGCATTAGCAATCTCTGAATTCACCGCTAATTTGATTGAATAAGTATCAAAATGGTAAAGTTTAGTATTTAAAACTTAATGGTTCGAGAAATGATTCGCCCATCGCGTTCGGTATTCCACCCTAGAGTTCGGTGACCTCCAATTTGGGTCGATCCACAGTTTACCTATTCACCGCGGTGAACACCGTAGGTGCAAAGACTGGAACTGAATTCGGAGTTTACAAAAGTTTCCGGAGCGGGAACATCAAGGTTATAAACAAACTCACGCAACAATACAACTTTTACGAAAATCTGAAAAAATCACTGCCGAAATTTGAAGAACATTTGTCAAAAATTACACTGGAGCCAGTGGTTAGAATATATTTTGTCGGAGCTACTGGCAGACCTTTGGTTGTACCCTGCTATGCCTTGTTTGTACTTTTTTGAAAATAAGTAGGCACCAAATTAACAATCAAAATATGTGTTTATAGTTATCATAGACTGGATTTTAGTACTGTGTTCTATTCAAGATAATTTCAGCATTATTTTTGTACAATTTTAGCAAGTAATTACTTTGAAAAGCTTAGTTCCGAGCATGCAAGAATGCGTTTGCAAAAGTTCTAAAATATTTTATCTGCACAAACGTCTTTAATCTCTCAAAAAAACTGTGCAAACAACCGCTTGCTTGGACAGTTTACACAATATCAATTTCACTTTTTAAACAAAATTCTTGTTGAAACTCTGTAATTTTCGCTACAGCGTTGTTTTGTTTTCTGCCACGCCTCGACTCCCTCGTTTCTATGCCGCCCAACCTTTTCCCTGAATGCAACGCTTTGATTCTATTAGCCGATTTGTCGCCTTAGTTAATCTTTTTATCCTTCACGGCGTCTGCACAGAATTTATTGTCGTGCGCCAATGTTGCTCAATTTATTACCGAATAAATTGCAAATCCTACAAGGTTTTTGTCTTCAGTTTTCCATACCCTCCCGCTTTTAAGGCTTAATATCTGACGTACGTGTGCTAATGTGAAAATTACATTAGCTTCAAATTATTTGCACTTTAAACTAAAAATTCGCCAATTTCAAACCTATTTCTCTTTTTAAGGAGCCATATTCTCAACTGTGTATATCACCTATTACAGATGCAAGGTTTTTAAACAAGCGAACGGCAGCAGTCACGGTCTCACAATTGAAATAGCTCTAAAACCATTAGATTTTGTTCTAAAACTTATCGACAACAAGTTCAATTTTTAGAGCACGAACCGGTGTTCTCTCAGATTCGATCCTAAAAAATAAATAGAAAAGGTAAATACACTGTCATTAATAAAAAAATATCTGCAATTGTTATGCATTTCTCAAATTCAAAATTTTCAATAATTGGCACTGTGACAGATTACTCAGATGAGGCAAAAAAGTCGCAGAAGCTGAGCTTTGATATCAGGCACATGCTATGCGGCGCTCTGGCTCTGAAATTACTTAACCATTTTATCATTTTTAAAAACGTACTTACTTAAGTTAAGAAAATACTTGAGTCCCCTGACTAAATTTGGTTGTTACAAATTAATCGTTCTGACATACTAACCCTGGTTTAATGACATTCATCGATTATTTGTGTTTGCTTACTTAAGGACAACTTAAGGAAATACTTAAGGAAGATTTCATAAACTCAGCCGCCACGCTTTTACAATTATCTTTAGAAATAAAACTACTCTTCATGTGAATATGCGGATTAGTAGTATATCAAAAATTTAAGAAACCAAACTCGTTAGCTTAGCAAAAGGCTAGTTTTTTCACTAGATTAAATATTATCCCTTCTCAATGTAGCAGTATTGGGTTCGATTTTACTGTTTTACGACCATTCTCTTGAAACATTAAGGGACAACGAAATTATAATTTACTAAATTTTACATGTCAAAGTTTTAAATTTAAATACCGTTTGTCGAATACACGAAAATATTAGAGTGCCGCGCTATGGTCTATTTTAGTTAAACTGGCTCTTCTATTCAACTCAATCTTTCGTGTATTTTGTCTGCTCCTGATATATATCATTTAACCAAAATAAATTCATTTGAATGATAATGGAAAAAATTATATTTAAGAAAAATTGTTGTTTCACAATATACGTTACAGTTTTGCAATTAATACCGATGCTAAAACTGCAAAAAACGTCGGATAGATTATAAGTGCAATATGCGATGTAATTCTACGATACGTATATCAAAACGAACGCAACTGTAGTGTTTTTTAAATTTGAAACCGTTTTTTTCTGTTTATTTGTTTTTATGGAGAAAAAAAGCACTCTCCTAGTTTCCATTTGAAGAATTGTGTTTTAATGTCTTCAATAATTTAGACATGTTAGCTTCCTGTTGGCAGTACTATATTCCTCAGACGAAAGATGCTACTAGATTTCTGTGACTGGGCCCTTGAGCATTTCTTGTACTTATTTTTAAAATACCAAACTTTAACGGATTATATGCCTTTTTATGTTGTTCATCCGACGTATAATATATGTTTTGATATAGTAATTTTGTTCTTCGAGAATTGACAAATGATCAGGTGTGCGTCTAAAGTCAGTGCTTTAAACGACCATTCGCGTAGTCAAGGTTTCATTTCGGGACGAAATACCGTCATTTAAACGAAATTTTTGTTTCACATCTTGGATGCAGAAGTTATTCTAAAACGCCTGTTAAAAGTGTTTTTTCTTCTTTTCCGAAACTTCGACAATGGATACATTCCCATTAACCTTTTCCTTGTACACATCCGTGAATACGATATAAGAATACTAATTAAACAACGCAATACTACGCTGTCGGGCTTAAGGCATGTCGAGTTTTACTAAACATTGGTCGGCAAGCCCGGGCAACAAAATGTCGTGATACCAAAACCTCAATAATGACAGATCAAATACCATGTATATTTGCAAACGTAAGATTGCAAGAAAATTCCCGGAAGTCGAAAATAAGCCAAAATTTTGCGTGTGACAATTGCTTGTCCCAATAATTTTTATTTAATACAGTTTATGCCGTCGAATGTTGCAGTGTAAACACATTACACATCGTAAAAGTCTATGTCTAGTAGAAAAAATTTTTTAAATAAAAGGTAATGTGGTGAAAAAAGAAACTCTTGTTGACTACACAATTCGCTATTACTATTTACATGTTTGTTTTAAACCTATTTTCAACTTTTGTGTAATTTGAGATATCAGAAACTTTGAAATATTAGAGTTAATATAATCATCAAGAGTGGATAATGACAAGAGTGTTCAACTTTTAGGGTCACGTATGGTACAAAATGTACTATCGGGCGATGCGTTTTTGGCCGACCCCCGTTGTTTAGAAGAGGGATGCTATCACATGAATACCCTAAATTAAACCATAAGGGGAAAATGTTTGACGCCGCACATAAAGTGCAACAGTTCGCGCTGTTGTACCCCTTTAAATAAAGGGGGGTAGGGGCAGAAACGCAACGCGTGCCGGGTATATTCTTTTCTACACAGAATGTGCCTAATTGACAATTTTGTTAAATAGCGATTATCCACTCTGGATATCATTAATTTAAATCCTTTTTTCAATTATGGTAAAATTGAAAAATTTCAAAAACTGCGAAAAGAATTACCTAGTATTTATTAGCCCATGGTTGCGGAGTTTCCAGTAAGATAAAAACGGTTGACGTTCAACTAAGTACATGGATTTCTTCAAACTTTGTTTACACAGCTCAAACTATTATACTCGTTTTGATAGGTCGGCTGTAGCGTAGTGAGACAGGCTGATTGACATCATATTCAGCTTCTTATGCCCAGTTTTTGGCAGCGGATTTAGTTTAATTTTGTAAGAATGCATAATATCAATGATAACCATTAGATCTATTTATACACTGCTAATAATGATGTTAGGTGCAATTGGTAGTTTTCGGCAAAAGTTGTTCATTTGTTACTTGAAACCAAAGACAAATGCACTATATATACGGTTTTCGCAACTCTAGCTATCGTTTTAATGAAATCATAGAACCCACCGGAAGCAGGAATGCGGAATTTAAACTAAATTAAATTTGACCCAATTTTTAAGACTCAACAACAAACCAACAGCAGCACGAAAGAGAATGCGAAAATAGAACAGCATAGATGGTGGCCTAAACCTTGTAAGAAATCTAAGTTGTAGGTGGTATTTTGACCGAATGTAATTTGATTTATATTGTTTTTACTGGCGGGTCTATAGATTTCTAATGAAGGGACCGTGATTGAAATGGATCAAAAAAATACGTGACAACGAATGCCAGTACCAAGAAGCTTTTAGTAAATAATTTTCAAAAACCCGTGAACTAAACAATGCGTAGTCATGTGGCTAGGGGGGTTTGATTTTTTACCAGGAGCTTTCGGTGCTTTTCAGTTTACTAAAAATGTCTATTCGAAATATTTAAAGAATGTACCTGGTTTTCAAAATCCTGAATACGACATTAGAAATATACTGAAATCTTTCTTAAATATACTGAAACCTTTCTTAAATATAAACCCAAAATCTGAAACTTTAAATGAAGTATGTAACTGCTTTTTTGAATTGAAACAAAAAAAATGTATTTATTGCAACTTCAAATTATTTCGCAAATTGCAAACGTTTGCATACAAAGACAGCGAGTAATATACAGCCATACCTTTTGATATAATTAAAAAATTCAAGGCTGACATTATACACAATATATTAATAAATTAACGTTTAGATCAGCTAAATTATCGAGGGCTATAAAAATCTATTTATTAGCAAATTTGTACCGATTTCGGTTGATCATAAGTAAAACTGAAGCCGAATTATGTGTCGGTCAGTTTTACTTTCTATGGTGCTTTGCAAAGTTTTACTTAATTTTAAGCAAACAAAAAATTCTTAGCTTAACATTTCCTTAATTAATCAGGAAACGACAGCAGTAGTTTTACTTATTTACATATTATTTAAGCAATGATTTCCTCAATATTTAGTACACTTATTCTTAAAATAGTTAGTAAAATATAACTAAAGTATTGTAAGTAGAGTGTTTTTACAGAATGCTAACCCGTCGGGGACAGATCTGCTACACGTGAATATTTCAAATATACGCTCAAATTATAGTTTTCAAGTTTTATGCCGTTAATTTGATACTCATAGTTATTTGTGCTTGTGCTATGTTTTTATTATTTTTGTCTACATATAGCAGTTCGTATCGTTTATCTTAAACTTTCTAAAACCAATAGGCGCTGATTAAAGATGTTTTTACATTCAGGCGAGTTACCAATTGGCCTAGGCTAATCTGCTATTCGAACAAATAAGCAGTTTGGCCTAGGCCAATTATCGAATGTGAGATTTCGCAAAACAACATCGGTGATTGTTTAACAGTTCCAAATAATCAAATCTGATTGGTCCATAAGGTCAATAGCAGTTTAGCCCAAGCTACACTGCTATTACATGAAATAGCACATTGGCCTAGGCCAATTAGTAATTGGGCTGAATAGCAGATTGGCTTATGACATATATATACTTTCGTAGAGCTTATAGCGCTAAACTTTTTCGCCGTCGGCAATAATTGTAACTGATATAATGCTGTATACACAGCGTATTAAAATGGCTTTATTAAACTGCTAATTTCAAAACATGAGGGTAACCGGACGACATGTGCTACACTCGGCATTGCTACTGGGACTAGTGGGAAGACTTATAGCAGCTCCAGGTAAGTTATGGCTAAGATTACTGATATCTTGAATAAACTCAGTTTCTTTGAAGTGAACGGCACGGGGCTAGGGGTTTCCATTTTGAGTGCCAGTCAATACTGTACTGACCCGAATAAGAGGGAGGGGACTGATATTTATTTAGCCTCGGTACCCCCTTGTTATTCGGTTACGGACTGTTATATATTTTCAACCCACGCTCCGCTGCCCTTCGTTACTGATATATATCCGGTACTACAATTATCCGTTGAATTAAACGAATTTCGCCTTGCATCAAAAGTTTGAGCGATAATGCAAGCTTACAGTTTGAAATGTTATTTTCAAAACTTAAGCACGCTTTAAGTTTCGAACTCAACTTTATTTGGCCCTGGAGTCATTTATGGGCTACAATTAGGGATAATTGTCATTTATGGACTCAAATTAGGGTTTAGGGACTCTATCCGCTTACGGGCTCTTATTATGGATACGGACTCCTATTGATCGGGACTCAAAATGGGGACTCCCCTCTTATTGCCTCCCTCTTATTCGGGTCAATACAGTAGGAGACCGTGTCCCCAATAAAAGTCCGTACGCAGCAATTATTCCTAGTGCATAAATGACTCCAGGACCAAATAATGTTGAGTACGAAACTTTAAAGCGTACTTAAGTTGTAGAAATAAACATTTAATTCCACGTATAGTTGCAAACCAGATATTTATCAGTAACGAAGGGCGGCGGAGGGCGGCTTAAAAATAGCGATCAGTAATCAAATAACAAGGGGGGTATACGCTTTGAAAAGGCCAAATAAAATATCAGTCTCCCTCTTATTCGGGTCCTACAGTACAACTACAAATAATGAAAAACATTTCTGTAATGCCACCTTCCACAACGCAAATAAATGCGTGGGTCATTTTTGAGGGTGGTTGGTGACAAACACTGAAGCGTTTTGGCTCCAGTGTACTGTCTACTTAAGCTAAAATCATTTCAGTGTCCGTCACACTGAACTGAATAACGCGAAAATACAAAGGAACTGTGGACGACCGGAAATACATAATTACCGCAATTTATCGATGTGAAAATTTACAACATTAAATAAAAGGAATCCATATTTTCGGTAGGAATACTTAAACTTGGCAAACTCAAACAACCAATTCATAACCAATGTAAAACAGTATAAATTTTGCTGCCAAATATTTTACACAGCAAACGTGAAATAATTTTTTCAGCTGACGCACCGCCGAAAATTATTCATCAGTCACCGCGCCAAGTATGGTTTCATGTGCCATCGCACAACTCAGAAGCTAAACAGTTTATGCTTCGTTGTGATGCAACTGGATATCCTGAACTGGAGTAAGTTGTTACTGTTTATGTTGCATATAATCAACCATACAGACTAAGCCGATCAGTGACGGTGTCAAAAGTTTGTGATAAAAGGTTGCGTCAGCTTGCAACGAAAGAAGCTTCGTGAGTGAAACGAGCGAGAAGTCAAACGCAATTTTTAGGCTCACAAAAGAAACAATGAAGAATGGACTTGGATTTTTATGAAATAATCCTGACGATCGATACCGGCGTTCTCTAGGTCTCCTGATGAATGCGGTAAAATAAATACAAGTTTCTAAAATTTGAGTTGGAACTCGTCATTTATTAAACGAAAATGCGCAGGAACGTGGCCAATGGAGTAAAATGTGCTCATCTCTATCTGTCAAAATGTCGAAATGCTAACGAAATATAAACCTCAAATGTTGTGCAAACGTAGGGATGCTCACAATAATTTTTAGCCCCTACAAAATGTCAAACTTAAACTTGCAATTTATATTTCAGATTTGTTTGGTACAAAAACGGAAAACGATTTGATATAAAAGACGAAACTCAAGCGTCAATTGAACAAACTCGACGCTATGAAAAGCGAGACGTGTCATGGTATAAAGCAGGCGTTTCTGGAACGTTGGTATTTCATCATCCTTCATATGAAGACGTTGGCTTGTATCAATGTTTTGCGTCCAATATTTTCGGCTCAGCTGTGTCTGATATTGTTTACGTTCGCCTTGGAGGTATACTACAACTGAATCACGGGATTGCAGGAGGCTTGAAACCATGTAGCTTTGGTAAAGTGCTGTTGAATTTAGAACTTGTAAAAATGTGTTTTCCTGAATTTTCAGAATTTTAGGTAAGGCATGTATCCCCTGTTCCGCCTACTGGTGGATCCAAAGGGGAAAGTAAGATTTTGTATTTAACTGGTTAGCACTAAAGTGGCGTATGGCTTCAGGCTCGCTCTGTTTGCGAGTGCTTCGGCTATACCTCATGCGGTCCTCAATTTTAGGGTTCCCCCCCCCTTTTTCCCCCGACCCCGGGGGGGGCAAAACCTTCCTGTTTTCCTTTCCTACTAAATTTTTTCTGTTTTTTTTCGCTTTTTCCACCACCTCGTAAAAAACGGAAAACGGAAAAAAAACCGTTTTTCCGTTGGTTTTTTCCGATTCATCAACACAGATGCGAAGTGTTCCAGTTTTAATAATATAGATAAATATTGAGTTCGTGCATACCGTACGACATCATTTTATAACTGATTTGTTCACCAAAAAGTCTATCAAAATTTTTGCCATGTGTCAAATTTGTGTAATATTTTTCAGTACTTGAACATTTTGCGCACAAACCAATCAAAGAAGTCCACGTCAAAGAGTATCATTCACTAAAACTATCGTGTGTCCCTCCGTACGGCAATCCAACTCCAACAATATTATGGGTTATTCGAAATACACGGCAGTCGTTTGTGATTGAAACAGTTCATAAAGAACACGTAACCGGTAGGTGGGGCAATTCGTTTTACTTGTTATGCAACAAGCTTTTCTTGCAGCTATAATGAATTTTTTAAAATATAACAGGTTGCTGAAAATAGTCTAAAGCATTTCTGTGCATTATTGCTATTTTTAACTGCACATTAATGGTTTGGCACCAAAATTGGCGTTGCGTTTTGTTTACAAGCACCAAAGTTTACCTTTCATTAAAATAGCATTTGGCTTCTGGCTCGCTAAGTTTCTTCCATTATTATTTAGCCCAGAATATATGGCCTCTCCGATTCTGAATCAGCTGGTGCACGCTTGCCTAAAGGTGAAAATATTGCACGTTTAAATCATTGTTTTATTTTGTTTTTATATCATATTTCTGGTTGATTTTTACAGTTGACGGCGATGGTAATCTACGTTTCTCGTACGTAACATCATTTGACGCACGCGACAACGTTGTTTATCAGTGTCACGCGAAAAGTCCAGTGCTACAAGATGAAACGCGAGCTGGCGATGAACACCGGTTAATTGTTCAACATGAACGTAAGGAAATTTTATTCCATTAACAAATAACATTTTATCTGATATTGAGGCAATTTGTCACCCGACAACTTGTAATACAAGATCTGGTCGACTCGACAATTTGTCGTCCATCATATAGCTATGCTCAAGCTTAAAAGCTTTGGTTGTTGGATGTTGTTAGACACGAAGTTGTTTTCTATTTCTAGCTGGTGTTAAATGGTCATGAACAGGAATTGTGAGCAAAGGTGCGTTGAAGTTAATAGTGTGATTTGCGTACGACAAATAAACAAGTCCCGCTCCGTTAACTTGTGCTAAATTTTCAAGCTTAACCCCTTCTCACATTGAGTTGCCTATAGGCAACTAAGCGCAGTGTATATACGTTAAATATTGTATATCGCACCGTGTTTAACAATTGCAACACGTATACATAGTACTAAATCGCCACAAGACGTGAGAGCCCCCTCGGGCTCGAGCGTCAAGCTCCTACAGCTGAGTGGTGATGGTATACGCCTCCCAGCCAGTCACCCGAGTTCGAATCCTAGCATAAAAGTAGGTCTCAGGAGAAATAGAAAATATTCATGTCAGAAAGGGTTAAGTTTGTTGAATAAGCCAACAGTATGCTATTCGTGCGCCTTCCACCTTATTAAGTGGAAGGTTAACCGTTAAATTATACTCTACCCACAATACTACCCCACTCGAAAAGTGGAAGAACAAGCGGTTAGAAGTTGCAATTATATACGTTGGTCGCATGTGCACGCAACAGGCAAGCACTATCCATTCTGCTATATTAACGCAAGTTTTCCTACTTCTGTACTTAAAATATTTTTGCAATCGGTGCGCAGTTTCATTCATTATTGGTAGTGGTCGCGAAATTTGATTTGTGTGTATATCAGTGCCGGAGCAGGGTGGCGTGGGGGCTCCCCCAAATTCCACGGTGCGGCCTTCAAATTCGCGAGCGTAGCGATCGAAAAGCCAGCCGCGTTTTAAAACTTAAGCGGTTTTTGTTTCAACCGATAAGGGTGGGGGGCCCTTTAAGGGTGAGGGCACCACAAATCGGGGGTATGGGGGGTGGCTGCTCCGACCCTGGTGTATATTACTCTACTTTGCATATAGTGTTGCTTTTATGGTTAGATCACCTGGCTTTTTTTTTGTTTTTCTCTGCAAAATGACCTGGTTTGTTTGGTTTGGGACTAAAACGTCATGACCCTCAAAGCTCGATAACGCGTGAAAATACAAACTTCTTTTATGAAAGTGTTATTGGGGAAATTCTTTTGTTGTAAATTAAAAGATCCTGTAGGCCCTTCATTTTCTAGAAGGACCTGTACTGCTATTGTGTCTCGCTCCTATTAATAATTCATCGAATTACTATAACACCTCCAAAGTTGGAATTTGTGTAATGTGAGCTCATGCGCTTCATGCAAATTCCACTATGTCATGCCCAAGTACTGTGCTGGACACTGAAGTGAAACAAGTTTCAGTTTTTTAGCTCGATGTACAGCACACTGAAGCATTTAGGCTTCAGTGTGACGGACGCTGAATCCCAAAGTTCTTGAGGGTCCGTCACACAGGAAACGTTTTGGCAATCCATGTGCGGAATAATGAAGCCAAAACAGATTCATTGTCCAGGACACTCATCCGTAAACCTTCAGTGTGCGTTAAAACGGCGTAATATGCCGGATAACCACGATTAAAAATATATATACTAGCGATGTGCCACTGAAGACATCCCGGACCACTGCGGTATGCTGCTATTGATGTGCCCAATAGTTGGCCAAAGGCTGCGCTGTTCTTTCATTTATTGCTTCATTTAGTTCATTGCCTAGAGTATTATTTATTTTACTTTTAAGTTATATTTGATTCGTTACACATTTATCAGTTGTCTGTCACTCGAGATTATTTTACTAAATGTTGATTTTAAAAAATTAACACGCAGTTTGCATTCAGGAACGCGATGGATTAAACGGCCTAGTAAGTTCTGCTGTCGTACACACTCCTTTTTGTAAACTCAGCCATCGTTGAACACCGGTTATTTTTGCCGACTTTTAGAACGTTTCATTTCAAAAGTTAACTGGTTATCAAAATGCAATTATATTTTTAATTGATTTGTTTTGTTGATTTTCAGTTTAGTATATTTGCATGCATGTTAAGGGCCAATTCTAGGAAAATGTTCGTGTAGCTGTAGTCTTTTGGCCAGCGTCTGAGCGAACAGGGGTGGGCACTCTCCCAAAGTCGCGAGCGGAGCGTGTGAGAAGCCAGATGCAGGTTACAGCTTCGGCTGTTTTTGTTTCAACCGGTTAGGGAAGGACCCCTTTAGAGGCGGGGTCTCCCCAAATGGGGGTAAGGGGATGCCTGCTTCCTGTCCTGCGTTTGGCGACCCTTTTAGCACTAACGATTTCGTTTAATGTAAAAATTTGCTAAATTTACACCTTTTTTATGCGGTATTTAAAATATTTCAATACGTTAACGAATTTGGCTAATTTTACTGTTGATATGTATCTTTATTGTTTCGTTGTCAAATGTGTCCTAAAATTACCAATTTTTTTTATGTTGCAAGATTTCGCTTCGTTTGCTTCCGTTTTGTTTTCATTAATTCCGAAATAACACTTGCAATATTGCGTGCGTATAGCAACAGGGCCGTAGCCAGCTCTCCTTGCTAAGTGGGGGGCTAAAAATTTTTCTGGAGGAGCATTCAAGTGTTTTAATGAGGTAAAAGCAAGGTTGAAAATTTTCTACAGGGGCCAAAGTTTTTCCATGGAGGGGGGCTCAGCCTTCCCTGGTCCCCTCTTGGCTACAGGCCCGTATAGCAACTAAAACGAAACGTTTTGCTTCACGAAATCAATATTCCAGAACGCCGAATACGAAACTTTAAATCGGAAATTCTAGAATTGTGATCGTAACGATAAAAAATCAAATGCTAATTTTTACCCGAAACAGAACTGAACAACTGACACGTCCTGTGCTATTTTCGTTATTTTTTTGATTATTGCATAAAATAGCGAACTTTCTTGCTTATTCCTTCAATTGTCGTTTGCCCAAAAATTGTCTGTTTTTGAATAAAGTTGCATATATATTTGAGATTTCTATAAACTTGCCTGCCTGATCACACACATGTCATCATGTCAAAGTTAAAAATATCAGCATTATATAATCACACCATTTTGGACAAACACCGGTTGATGTGGCCGATACTGTAAACGGTCTGCAAAAGTACATAAAAGGTATATTGTCAGCGCTAGGTCTGATCCGTGCGGCAATCTTGTCAGAAGGAGCCTGGGGCCTCAGAACCCCTGAACATTTTTGACCCCGCAAGCAAATTTTCAACCATGCAAGTATTAAGGTCAGCTGGCAGCGGGCCTGGAACCGCATTGCCTACAGGGTCAAATTTATGCATTTTCGCGGTAATAAACGTGACATTTTGGTATCGTGGTTACTCAAATCATTGTTTTCACGTTTGAATATGTTTCAAGATTATACAGGTTTTAGCTTCCAATATTTACCAAGAGCGCGTGTAGTGAAATTGTGAGATGGGATAGTACAAAATATTTTTCGTTATCTTTTGATATTTACCCGTTTCTAGAACCCAAAATTGTTTCGCAATAAACCACAAACGGTGAGTTTGACTTATAAGCTGCACTGGATATGCACTTGCTGTTTATCTACTTTACACAGTAAACTCTCACGGACAGTTGCTATTTGACCAGCTTACAATGATTTACTATTTTATTTTAGCAAAAATCTACCGACCTCCTTCAATGATTTGGGGATCTCCTGATCGGCTTAATGTTACTGCTGGCGAAGCGTTGCGGCTAACATGTATATTTGCTGGATTGTAAGTTCTCAATCGTTTTGGATACAGATTGATCTTAAACCCTGAAACGTTTTGATTTTCTGCGAGCAACATTAATTACTCAGTGATGCCATTCCCGTCGCGTACCAGACGGGGCGTCGAGTTCGCGGAATAAGTTTGGTGCCCATAGAACGTTTTGGCTTATTTACAAATTATGTTAAGCGCCCACATGCAATTGTCTTTTAATTTTTCGTCCCTTCAATTAACGCTGAGAGTGAAGTGGCACGAATGGATCCGGCTGCCCCATGAGCGATTTTTAATATTTCTTTTCATATTTTTATGCAACTCATTTATATTCTGACGACGATTAGTTTAATTAGTGCAGTTCTAAGCTGAATTAGAAAACGGTCGAGATGAAAAAATTGGTAAAAATCAATTTTTTACATCCGAACATATATTCAGCGTACTGTTGAGTAGAAATTTGAAAACTGACAAAAATTGCATCATCTACAATCTGAATACGCGACGTATTTCAAGTATGAAGTAATTTGTCAATCCGCGCGGCATTGTATGCTCATTTTCAAGTATATCGAAACCATAACTTCAACACCTTCAACGCCTTCGATTAATTTATACGAAATATGCCAAAAACCCTTTTATACCATTTTGTATTTTTAGTCCAGTTCCAAAAATCATTTGGACAAAAGATAGCGGCGATTTTCCAATGGACCGACTGCGGCATGAAGATTTTGGCAAAACGCTTGTTATTGAACCAGTTCATCCTGAAGATCAGGGCATTTATATTTGTACTGCACGTGCTCGGCTTGAAAGTCTCGAAGAATCCCATCATATGGTTGTACTTGTTACAGGTAATTCCCATTTAATTGGTTTGATTAATAAATTCAACCGGTAGGAACAAACAAAATATAACTGCACTTTGTTTGAATTTCAAAGGTGGGGGTGAGAAAAGACATCCTCCTGGTCCAAAACTTTTCCTGCAGCGCCGACGTGTTTTCATTTTACGATAGTTTCCCCGTATAAATCTTCGTGCCTCATTTACAATTAATTTTTGGGCGTATATTCTCAAATTTATATAGCAACGATCACCAGTTAGTAATAGGTTTCAAACTCACTGGATAATGCAGTTGTTGAACTCAACATTGATACAGTAGTACCTAGAGCACGTCATATGAAAAAAATTGCTGAATCTTAAGCCTCAGTATTCAATGGTTTGAAAGTTTTACAAGACCTATCGATAACTGGTTAGGTGCTGCACGCATTTGAAAATATGAGCTTGGTTGCATCAAAATCGTGTACCTTGTTGTAAGCTCGTAAAAACGGCGTTTTCACCCGAAATAACCGAAGCATTAGAACTTGGCTGAGAATCTTACAAAATATCAAGAATACCAAACAACATTGAAAATTGAAACTCATCGTCAAGTGTTTCCAATTCTTCAGACCTTAATTCACAGGTTACAAAACATCAGTATTATCAGCCACTGGCGATAGCCAGTGGCGGATTCATGGAAAACCATCAAGTCCCAGACCATGTGGAACAGGGATCAAAATCAAGATTTTGTTTTCAAATTTAGCGCTAAATTTACGTTTGGCTTCCAATCGCTTGCGACACAAGCTTATATATCTTTTGGCCTGCCCCATCAAAAATATTTGAATGTACCGCTGAGCAGAGTATTTACTGCTTTTAATGGGGGTTATGCTGCATTTTAGCTGCTCAGCGCACAGTGTTTACCGCTTTTAATGGGGGTTATGGTATGTTTTAGCTGCTCCTCATTGGTCAGGCAGTGACACAAGTCCCAGTGATCAAACACTACTCGAAGAAGATGATGCGTGGTTGAAATGTGATGCTGGAGGCGAACCACCACCGTCGATTGTGTGGTACCAGAACGGCAAACCATTAGATCGTTGTAAATTTTAGCTTATCATGACTTCTTGTGGATATAGTAGCAATAAACATATATAAATGAAATCTAAACCAGTCGCAGACTTAGAAATATGATAGGAGATGCCGAGTGATATGCATAAAAAAGTTCGCATGCAAAGCGAACGACAACCCAAACGCAATTTTAGTGCGAAATCTTTACAATAAACTTTCGGTTTGATCTTTTTTGGAGGGCCTAGTCCTATATAACCCACGTTAGATCTGCCAGTGATAAAAGCAACAAAATAATATATTTTAGGCTTTGGCTTCTCATGTACTGAGCTGAAAGAATTTAATGTTTCACAAGGATATAGCATTTTTCAAGGAAAATGGTTATAATTTCGCTATCAATCAACAATCTATTTCATTCGATATTTTAGCGTTGAACCAAGCAGATTCAAGATACACAGTGACAGATGACGGCCGCGAATTACATATTAAACAGCTTAATCATGATGTTGACACTGCAGTGTATCAGTGTAACGCGTCAAATCCGTACGGCTACGTTTTCGCTAACTCTTTCCTTCATGTACTTGGTTAGTTTTTAGGCGTTTTATATTTTGGTATTAATTTTAGCTTAATGCTACAGCTAAAAAATTGCTACCGTATACTAAGCCAAATCATCTAAGCTGTTGTATACTCGGCTAAGAACTGTGATTTTGAACTAACTGTATAATTTGTTTCATTAGCTACGGCTGGATGTGACCAGGACCGGATCTAGGCGGATCTAGCGATCGAATAGCGCACTCAGCCGACGTTAAATTGAAACATTGCATCAAAATTTGATGCTTTGTCATTTTGCCAGGGAAACCTTATCGGGTGAGGGTGTCGGATCCCTAAGCCATGAAATTTTGATTGGCCGCAGGGCATAGTCTTTCACATACGGTTAACTTGATAGCAATTATTTCGGCTTAGTTATCGTCCGACACCATTCGTTGCAAGTGTGTGATTTTTCCAACGATCTTACTTTTGCTCAGCGGTTGGGTCTGTTTACAGGAAACTGGAAACAAACTGTATGGTAATTTTTCAAAGCAAACTATGGCTATTACTCAGTTTCCCCCTCAGGTGTGACTTTGACATAACCTTAGGTTTAGCAAAAAGCATGCGTTGCCTATATACTTTTGCCCAAATCTTTTCCTAAGATTAAGCTTGCGCTTCAGCGTAAACCTAAACTTTAACTTTAAATGCGTGGAAGGATGTGCACAAAAGCGGTAAAATGTCCCGTTTTAGCTCACGCCCCAAAATTCAACACACAACTTGTTCAACTGGTCCGTCGTGTTCGCGGAGAAAATGTTCAACTCGACTGTGACGTAAACGCAGCGCCAGCGCCTGTGATTCGTTGGTTAGACGAAAATAATCGTCCAATCAAATTTGAGAACCGATTAAAGGTCTGTTTTCTTTAAGACAGTTAAAATATAAGACTACTGACCATAAAACAGCCGCCGTCAAGTTGTTGATGAAGTTTCAATTTCAACTCTCACCGATGCTTAGCAAGAAAATTCTGCAAGGGAAAACCGTGTTCGGTTACTGAGGAATAGTAACCCCTTATCATTTGGACATAGCGATTCTCTAATCTTCCCACATCCCACTACCAATATCTGACTGTGTCTTGTGAACTAGTGACCAGAGAGCAGTACAATTTACACCAGTCGATTCGTCTTTGTACTCCAAACTGCGTCGAACTCGAAACGTATAATTTGTTGAACACTTTTTGATAGGAATTTTTTTCGGTCTAAAAGAATGACATTAGGACATCAAACAACTGGATGTTTCGCAAATCTGCATTTAGGTATAGGATGATCAGGGGAAGCCATGAGAAGCCCAAATATACAAAATTGTCAAAAATCTAATCATTTTGCCCAAACGCCGACTGGGATATACAACGAAAAAACTAATATTTCGTTCGTTAACATTTTAATGTATGCATTTAGAAAAAACGTTTACATCAAGCATTTCGCTTTCGTTTTTAGCTTCACCACAGTAACCATACAATGGAGATAACAAATTTAGTAATGGACGACGCCGCAGTTTACAAATGCAACGCGTCGAACAAATATGGCACAAATCAAGCTTTACGCGAGCTCAAAGTGTATCGTACGTTTTGGCCAATCAAACTTGAATAAGTTATTATTTTTAAGGGATCAAACCGGAGCCATTTTCTAACATTTAATAACCGAGAAGCAATTTTAAGTTTAAAAAAAGTTAATGAAAGTCTGCTCATTCAGTGCTATTATAGCGCTTAATAACATTTATCATCGATATTGGCTGGGTTTGTAAAATTTTAATACTTAAGTGTTTACTTAAGCTATAATACTTTACTTTTCGAACAAAATAGGTAAACGCCAATTGTGGGCCATTGTCATAGCAAAAAACTACTAATTTTGCTTTATATTAAGGAGGCCCACTTTTAATTTGACCAATGCGAATATGCCTGATCCGTAAATCTGTAATATATCAAATTTAGTTAGCGACTTAAGTATTTGCTTAACTTAACTACGCTTTTAAAACCGACAAAATGACTAAGTAATTTCGTAGCACGTACTTCAGTACCAAGTGATACTTAAGTAGGGTTTCCGAAACCCAACCAATGAGCCTTAGACAAGAGCATGCCCAGTTGCATACTCTTGTAAAAGAGCATTACTCTGCTTTAATTAGTGCTGAGTAACCTATTTTTACTCTGGTTATCAAAATATAATTGCTGAGTTCCAATAAGTATGGTACAATCTTAGACCATGGTATTGCTATAACTACAAAGCAGTACTGAAATTCTGGAAACACATATTTTGGAAACGCTTTTTTAGATCCGACCCTGCTCATTCAGCCACTACTGCCAAACCTTGGAGTCAAAACAGACGACAACGAGGTAACTAAAGAAGACGTGTTGCCAGAACAAACGCCGCCCGGCCATCCGCCCACTCATACGGTAGAAGCGTTTCACACTGTCAACCTTTCTTGCTTGGCTCGGCCAGACCCGAGACTGCGTGTAAACTATATTTGGAGACACAACGATCAATTGCTGGAAGCGCCGTTTCAGAAGAAAAAGCGAGGGTAGTAGCTGTATAAGTTTGAGTCTGATATTGTAACTGTACCCGTGAGTTTTTCAACTAATTTGACTAAAAAGCAGTGAAAATTTAAAAGCAGCCGCCTGTATGTTTTTATTATTTAGCGTTGGAATAAAAATATCACTTTTAAATCGGGATTGCATTTAAACGTGGCTTGATGAATATCCGAATGTTAACCTACAGGAAATGGCGTTCAGTAAAGATTTGTTAAAAAACATTTTTCATAAAAAATTTCGAATCCCGTTCATTCCATGACAGAAACAATAGTTTGAATTTCATGGGAAAACATCTACTTCTTGCAGCGGCGGATCCTGAAATTTGTGATGGGGGATACACAAGTGGAAAATATTAAGTTTTGACACATGTTCTTACGTATTTTTACGCATATAAAAACATCCATAAGTCACACACACACACACACACACTGGATCATGTATAGAACAGGTCCATCCCAATTTTCTGAGTAATATCCCAATTTCCCAAAATCCAAATATCCCGGGTAATGTCGCAATTTCCCATCAGCTTAGGCTATTCAGAAGTGTAAGGTTAGACTCAGGTTTAGGCTTAAGCTTGAGCCTACGCTTTAGGCTAAAGTTCATGTGTAGGCTTAGGTTCGCGCATAGGCTAGAAGGATCATAGGTAGACGGATGCAGGGGGGCAGTTCCTCTGTAGGCAAATCGGCACTTTTTACTCCACGACACTTGAGAAACTTGCTCGCAGGGCTGGAGCAGACTGAGGTAGGGGTTTAGGGGTTCCTCCAAACTAGCGCGCGAATTGACCGAGAAGTCATACGCATTTTAAAACTTATCAAAGCACGCAGCCGCTAAAACAATAATTCCTGATCGTTTTTAAGAACATGCAAGGGTGCAGATAGGGAGGGGGATTACAGGTCAAGCCCAGCAATGCGATTTTTGTAACGAAAATTTTGGACCTATGTACCGTTTGTAACACAAGATTCCCTCCTTCGAAATTTATATTGAACCAGGCACTTAGCCAGCTCACGTTGCTAACTGTAAAAGTTTTCCTGGAGGGGCATACAAGGGTTTTCGTTGACTTACAAGCAAGGTTGAAAATTTACTAGTAAAGCCAATATTTTTCCGCGGGGAGCTGAGCCTCCTGCACCCCCCGCCTTGGCTACGGACCCGCATCGAACATTAATCCCTCCTCTATGCAAATTCCTAACTACTCACATATGTACAAATACCATTCTTTGCGGCTAACAGTAAAACTATCACATAACTATTTTACTTAGCTTATTTGATATTCAGATTTGTTGCGCCGAACGCCTTTCTAATTGAATCTGTTCGCGGTGCAGATAGCGGTGTTTACCTTTGCGCTGGCGAAACGCTGGTAGATCGCGTCGAGTCAAGCATGGTACTTATTGCTAAAGGTGCAAGAAAACTACATTTAAGTTTGTTGTATATCACGTATTGTTTCAATCGCTAAAATTTTCAGTTGTATATTTCTCCGGTGTCTTTGGTAACAATTTATTAACAAACTCTGAATTATTTCTCTGGAAGCACCGGATGAATGTGCTACATAAACCGATCCTATTAAGCATAAACTTGCTTTCACATTTAGCCTGGGTGTGTTATGTGCTGGATTTGTGTTCAAAAATATTTTTACCCAACTTTCAGCTTGTCTTGATTTTCTGTAGGCTCAAAAACGCTGTTAGGCGTGCGTTAAACGCTTGGGTTATACCAAAACCTAAGTCGTCAAGCTTGGTCCGAAGACTAAATTGAAGCATAAAGACTCAATCCGAATGATTTTAGGTTATACATTGAACAATAGCGCATGTTCTGTCTTACAATAAACTAACTTCTCAGCAATTCTCAAATATGTGTAACACCTGTTACAAGTTGGTAAAGGTCTTGTAGCTTTCGAACAAGGAAATTTTGAGGCTCAAAATTTAACACCCTTTTCGCATATGGTATGCTCTAATTATGCCAATTTTGAGTCGAACAACAGTAATAGTGAGTTTGAAAACCTACTACTAACGGATGATAGTTGCTGTACACATTTGAGAATAGGGGCCTTGAAATTAATTTATTATTTGATATCTTAAATTTTAAATATTACAGTCTTTTTTGTATAAAGAACTACACGTACATCCGTGAAACAAAATATAATTAGCCTGTTATACCTAATTAGAAACGTATTACTTTTTCTTGAGTTGTAGATATTTCAAAATCCTTATTTTTTGGCTTTAAGATGTTCCAAACAAGCCTGAAGTCACTGACATCAACTGCGGTGAACGATATGCTCGAATTTATTGGCTTCGACCCTTCGATAACCATGATACAATCCTGTACTTTATTGTTGAATTTGTCACCGGGTTTGAACCAAATAATTGGAGACTTGTTGAAGTATGTCGTGACGGCGAGATTATGAAATAAATATGATGCGATTAGCAGTGACGTAATCGTTAGGACGGCAATTTTGCCTCCAAATTTTCCCACTGTAACCCATTTTGTGGATAATTTGAGGCGGTTAGCAAAATGACTTATGGGGCGGATCGTATGACCGGATTAGCTTAAAAATTACTGTATTGTTATGTGAAGTACAAAAATGTGCTATTCGGTTGTATTAAAAATTATACACGGAAAGTGACAACGCTGTTAACTGGAGACGGACGAAATGGTTCCGTAAGCCACAGGTTCCACATTAGAAAATCGTGGTCCGCCACACAGCATAGATTTTGATGAGACGCCTTTGTTTTCGTTCTTAGAAATCGTTACCGGGTCACTGGCCAAAAGAATAATGCTGCAGAAGCTTTTTGTCGCGTCTCATGTTTGGCTCTTTGCAAAAGTGACCCGAGACAACTTTGCAAAAGTGACCCGAGACAACTTTGCAAAAGTGACCCGAGACAACTTTGCAAAAGTGACCCGAGACAACTTTGCAAAAGTGACCCGAGACAACTTTGCAAAAGTGACCCGAGACAACTTTGCAAAAGTGACCCGAGACAACTTTGCAAAAGTGACCCGAGACAACTTTGCAAAAGCGATCCGAGACAACTTTGCAAAAGTGACCCGAGACAACTTTGCAAAAGTGACCCGAGACAACTTTGCAAAAGTGACCCGAGACAACTTTGCAAAAGTGACCCGAGACAACTTTGCAAACGTGACCCGAGACAACTTTGCAAAAGTGACCCGAGACAACTTTGCAAAAGTGACCCGAGACAACTTTGCAAAAGCGATCCGAGACAACTTTGCAAAAGCGATCCGAGACAACTTTGCAAAAGTGACTCGAGACAACTTTGCAAACGTGACCCGAGACAACTTTGCAAAAGTGACACGAGACAACTTTGCAAAAGTGCCCCGAGACAACTTTGCGAAAGGACCAGAACTTGCAAAAGTGACCCGAGACAACTTTGCAAAAGCGACCCCCTTTCAAAAGGACAACTTGCAAAAGTGACCCGAGACAACTTTGCAAAAGTGACCCGAGACAACTTTGCAAAAGTGACCCGAGACAACTTTGCAAAAGTGACCCGAGACAACTTTGCAAAAGTGACCCGAGACAACTTTGCAAAAGTGACCCGAGACAACTTTGCAAAAGTGACCCGAGACAACTTTGCAAAAGTGACCCGAGACAACTTTGCAAAAGTGACCCGAGACAACTTTGCAAAAGAGACCCGAGCAACCTTTGCAAAAGTGACCCGAGACAACTTTGCAAAAGTGACCCGAGACAACTTTGCAAAAGTGACCCGAGACAACTTTGCAAAAGTGACCCGAGACAACTTTGCAAAAGTGACCCGAGACAACTTTGCAAAAGTGACCCGAGACAACTTTGCAAAAGTGACCGAGACAACTTTGCAAAAGTGACCCGAGACAACTTTGCAAAAGTGACCCGAGACAACTTTGCAAAAGTGACCCGAGACAACTGTGCAAAAGTGACCCGCAACTTTGCAAAAGTGACCCGAAACAACTTTGCAAAAGTGACCCGAGACAACTTTGCAAAAGTGACCCGAGACAACTTTGCAAAAGTGACCCGAGACAACTTTGCAAAAGTGACCCGAGACAACTTTGCAAAAGTGACCCGAGACAACTTTGCAAAAGTGACCCGAGACAACTTTGCAAAAGTGACCCGAGACAACTTTGCAAAAGTGACCCGAGACAACTTTGCAAAAGTGACCCGAGACAACTATGAAAAAGAGACCCCCGAAACAACTTTGCAAAAGTGACCCGAGACATCTTTGCAAAAGTGACCCGACACAACTTTGCAAAAGTGACCCGAGACAACTTTGCAAAAGTGACCCGAGACAACTTTGCAAAAGTGACCCGAGACAACTTTGCAAAAGTGACCCGAGACAACTTTGCAAAAGTGACCCGAGACAACTTTGCAAAAGTGACCCGAGACAACTTGCAAAAGTGACCCGAGACAACTTTGCAAAAGTGACCCCCCCACCCCGAGACAACTTTGCAAAAGTGACCCGAGACAACTTTGCAAAAGTGACCCGAACACTTGCAAAAGTGACCCGAGACAACTTTGCAAAAGTGACCGCACAGAACTGCAAAAGTGACCGAGACAACTTTGCAAAAGTGACCCGAGAGACCAACTTCACAGACCCGAGACAACTTTGCAAAAGTGACCCGAGACAACCCACCCCCAACCAACCTCTTTGCAAAAGTCGACCCGAGACAACTTTGCAAAAGTGACCCGAGACAACTCCCCCCTTGCAAAAGTGACCCGAAACAACTTTGCAACAGTGACCCGAGACAACTTTGCAAAAGTGACCCGAGACAACTTTGCAAAAGTGACCCGAGACAACTTTGCAAAAGTGACCCGAGACAACTTTGCAAAAGTGACCCGAGACAACTTTGCAAAAGTGACCCGAGACAACTTTGCAAAAGTGACCCGAGACAACTTTGCAAAAGTGACCCGAAACAACTTTGCAAAAGTGACCCGAGACAACTTTGCAAAAGTGACCCGAGACAACTTTGCAAAAGTGACCCGAGACAACTTTGCAAAAGTGACTCGAGACAACTTTGCAAAAGTGACCCGAGACAACTTTGCAAAAGTGACCCGAGACAACGTTGCAAAAGTGACCCGAGACAAGTCGCCTTTGTTTTCGTTCTTAGAAATCGTTACCGGGTCACTGGCCAAAAGAATAATGCTGCAGAAGCTTTTTGTCGCGTCTCATGTTTGGCTCTTTGCAAAAGTGACCCGAGACAACTTTGCAAAAGTGACCCGAGACAACTTTGCAAAAGTGACCCGAGACAACTTTGCAAAAGTGACCCGAGACAACTTTGCAAAAGTGACCCGAGACAACTTTGCAAAAGTGACCCGAGACAACTTTGCAAAAGTGACCCGAGACAACTTTGCAAAAGCGATCCGAGACAACTTTGCAAAAGTGACCCGAGACAAATTTGCAAAAGTGACCCGAGAACTTTGCAAAAGTGACCCGAGACAACTTTGCAAAAGTGACTTTGCAAAAGTGACCCGAGACAACTTTGCAAAAGTGACCCGAGACTTTGCAAAAGTGACCCGAGACAACTGTGCAAAAGTGACCCGATACAACTTTGCAAAAGTACCCGAGACAACTTTGCAAAAGTGACCCGAGACAACTTTGCAAAAGTGACCCGAGACAACTTTGCAAAAGTGACCCGAAACAACTTTGCAAAAGTGACCCGAGACAACTTTGCAAAAGTGACCCGAAACAACTTTGCAAAAGTGACCCGAGACAACTTTGCAAAAGTGACCCGAAACAACTTTGCAAAAGTGACCCGAGACAACTTTGCAAAAGTGACCCGAGACAACTTTGCAAAAGTGACCCGAAACAACTTTGCAAAAGTGACCCGAGACAACTTTGCAAAAGTGACCCGAGACAACTTTGCAAAAGTGACCCGAGACAACTTTGCAAAAGTGACCCGAGACAACTTTGCAAAAGTGACCCGAGACAACTTTGCAAAAGTGACCCGAGACAACTTTGCAAAAGTGACCCGAGACAACTTTGCAAAAGTGACCCGATACAACTTTGCAAAAGTGACCCGAGACAAGTGTACTTTAATCACCACTGTATTTCTGGTCTGAAACCTGTAATGGTGGCGCTATACTTTTTAAAACTTTTAAATGTCTTCTGGTGTACGCCACCATACGTTTCCGTTCCTCACCGTCCATCGCCGTGTATCATTGTCTGTCATAGTACGGCTTCGTACTGGGCGATGAACGTTGACAGATGATTACGGACGTCGACGGACGATGTCGCACAAGTATAGCGCCACTGTAAAACTGTTGCGAATAGCTTGTAAATCGACATTTGAATTGTTACTTTTCACCAGAACGTCACGAATACAGCATTATTTGGTTCACGGGATCATCCGTTCTACACTAGCATGACACTGAGCCCATGGGTCAGATACAAATTTCGCGTCACTGCAGTCAATAAACATGGGGCCAGCGAAGCTGGCACAAAAAATAGCTCTTGCGAAACTCCATCAGCGCCGCCTTATACCAATCCAGTCGTCACTCAAGTACAAGGAGATGAGCCCACTAATCTTGTGATTCGCTGGAAGGTAAGCACGTGTAGGTTAACGTTTGGATAGAAGGCCAATGTAAAGAACAGGGGTGGAACAACCCAATTTAATTTCACAAATTAGCATAAAAATCACAGTTGAAGTTAATAAATTTCGTGGCGTTAAGCGCACAAATTTGTCAACCGCAATATTAAAACGTTTTTTGCAGCCAATGAAAGAAGAATTTTGGAACGCACCCGGATTCAAATATTTAATTCGATACAAACTGAACGAGCCAAACGCAACTTGGACCGAATATATTGAAGAAGATCCGTTTCGAAATGTTTCAATTGTACGCAAACAGCCAATATTTCGTGAATATATCGTTAATGTTATTGCTTGTAACGAAATGGATTGTTCAATGGAAAAACCTCGCAACTGGATTGGATACTCGGGCGAAGATGGTATTTGTTTAGCTCTTCTCGTCATTTTTTATCTTTTCACATTAAAGGTTAATGCTTAGTTTGCGGCCAAGGCTCCGGCTTAGACAAATGATTAATTTGATATTAATAAATAAGTATTTCAACTCTTGTGTTTTCCTTTCACGTTTAATGATAAATGGTTAGGTTGAGGCTTAGGTTCACGCTTAGGCAAAAGCTTATTCTTAGACCTAGGGGTAAGTATTTCAGCTCTTGTCTTTTCCTTTCACATTTAAGGATAAATGGTTAAGTTTAGGCTTAGGTTCAGGCTTAGCCAGAAGATTAATCTTAGACTTAGGGATACGTTAGTCTTGTCCTTAGCCGAGTTTAAGATTAATTTAGTGTACGGGGAAAGCGTACAAGACTCCATTAGATTTTCACCACTTTTCTCAAAACATGTTGATGAAATTAAACAGTATCCATGAGAAAAAGCTAAATTCTGACGGGGGCGGGCTGGCAACTGTTATGGAACGCAATTTTTGCTCAAATTATATATGCCATGACCAGAGAACAATTGTAACGATGGGTGCTTAAAGCAAAAATGTAAGGTAAAGCATTTTTATGTTTTCTAAAATCAATCGTAAAACTATGTTTGAATGTTTCATTTTGATTTGTGAACCATCCTAAATTTGAGAACTTGAATTGTTACAATTAAAATGTTTTGATTGTTTTCACCGCAATACCTCTAATTTAACTGATAGTTAAAACTTTAGGATGAACTCAGTATGTTATTGTTCCAGTACCTGAAGCTGCTCCACAATCACTTTCTATTATCGAAACGTTGAACTCAACCGCGGTGCAGTTTACTTGGCAACCTGTGTCAAAAGTTTCCGTTCGAGGCCATTTTCAGGGATACAAAGTAAGTTGCCTGCGTAAAAAATAGCAATATAATCGGGATCGCAGCCAGAAGGGGCGGGGATGTGGTCTAGAAAAATCTCAGTTCACTCTTACTAAAGTTTCAACATCGGTGGTAAGTCATCGAAAACCCTTGTATAATTCCCTCATAAGAATTTTTTTGCTCCCATAGCAAGGTAAAACTGGTTACGGGCTTGAACGTAATTTTGACTCATTTTCCTTTACGGTATTGAAACAACCGTAACCACTAACTGAACTGACCAGCAGATATAGGCAGCTTAAAATTCCTAATTTGAAATCTAAAAACAATAAAGAACTTACATCTAAATTGGAAAGGAAATTTAAATTATGTGATCAGCTTGTTGTGTAAGCCCGTAGCCAACGAAACCTGCTAGTTAAGAGCACAAGAATTTTAAGAGGCCCATACGGTTGAACTATAAGCAAGCGTACAAGCGGGTTTAAATCTTTTAAAGCCACGCCAAAATTTTTTTAGATTGCCTAATCCCGTGCGATCCATTCGAGTACGGTTCCATAGCTTCGTCAGATTGCTTTTATAAAATTAACAATTTCTAGATCAGAATATGGGAATTGACTCAGAAAAAGGCTCACATTCCAATTCGACCAGTTTTGCCAAGTCCCATACGGTATCAACAGCGTAAACATCGATCATCTGAAGAACACCGCCTCGCAATACTTCAGCAAATTCCAGAGATTTCTGGCAATTCGCCAGAAAATCGAGAAACTGACGTCACAACGCTTCTGCGCGTCAAAAAACCAACACCGAATAACCAATATTTACGTATACGCAATGAACAGCCATCAAGTGAAAACGAACGAATCAAAACGCGACAACGATCAAAAATTTATAGCAGCATGCGTCAGAGAAAACGGAAAACAAACTGTGATCAATGGATCAACACGTTATCGATCGGCAAGGATCAAACGAATCTGCCAAAGCGTTGCCAGCAACACAGAAAACATTCATCAGGCAGCAAACTTCAAAAGGCTTCATCGCGAAGCGGCATAGATCAAAGAAATCGACGGCTACAAAGGTTGAAAACAAGTCGACGAAAGCGTTCTTTGCAACATTTAATCGATGTGCATGTCCGACCGAACGAAACTAGCACAATAGTTAATGTGTTTCAGCCAATGAAGCATTACATGGCACGCGTTGTAGCCTACAATACAAAGTTCGAAGGTCCAACTAGCGAATTTGTGAAATTTCAAATGCCAGAAGGAAGTAAGCCCAAGCTAATGTTTACCAATGGGAAGGGCCTTTGGAATAGTTTAGGTACGCATATAGCTAAACATGTCAATCTCAAATATGGTAGCTGCGGTATACCGTTGCATGGAAATAACAGATTTTATAAACCTATCTCTTAAATATCTTTGCTAGGGTGTTCAAAATATAAACTTTTTTAGGAGGAGCATACATCAAATCATTTACAATCGATGTTGAAGCTCTTCGAGGCAGGACCAACATTTTTCTAAGCCTCTGGCTACTTTTTCTGCACTTAACCATTTAACCTCGTCGAAGGAGGTACCTGAATGTAATATGTGAATAACAATTTTTTCTCAAACTAGCGCCGCCATCATCCAAGTTTACTTTAAATTCGTAGCATGCATCTTAATGTTGTACCACTTTGGGTCAATTCGTTCTGAATAGTGTTTCAAAAGTGGTTTCACACTTTTTAAAAATGAATTTTATCAACGTATAACTGTTTATTTTTCAGCACCCGAAAAAGTAACAAATCTGAACGTAAAAGCATTCGGAGCGAGCACAATATATGTGAACTGGGATCAACCACGAAGGGCGAATGGTATACTCAAAGGATATTATATTATTTTTAGAAGTAAGTACAAACTAATAATTTCAGTATGCTGAAAATATTACACTTTAAAAGTGTTGTATTGTAACTCTGTTCTTTTGTTATCGGGTTGTGCTATCCCCCCTGTACTCCCCCCCCCGTCCTCCCTACTTTGTTATCGGGTTGTGCTATACCTTTTTGACGGACGGTACGGAAGGCGCCACACGGCAACGGGAGATGTTATACGGGTAACGGACGGTGACGATGACGTTATACGGGTACGGACGGTGCGGACGAACCTAACACACAACCTTCAAAAAAATCGGGTACGGATGACGGGATGACGTTATACGGGTAAGGACGGTGACGGACGACGTTATACGGGTAACGGACGGTGACGGACGAGGTTGGGACGGACGGCGGTACCGACGTTACACGGGTAACGGACGGTGACGGACGACGTAATACGGGTAACGGACGGTGACGGACGACGTTATTGGGGTACGACGGTGACAACGACGTTATACGGGTAACGGACGGTGACGGACGACGTTATACGGGTAACGGACGGTGACGGACGACGTTATACGGGTAACGGACGGTGACGGACGACGTTATACGGGTAACGGACGGTGACGGACGACGTTATACGGGTAACGGACGGTGACGGACGACGTTATACGGGTAACGGACGGTGACGGACGACGTTATACGGGTAACGGACGGTGACGGACGACGTTATACGGGTAACGGACGGTGACGGACGACGTTATACGGGTAACGGACGGTGACGGACGACGTTATACGGGTAACGGACGGTGACGGACGACGTTATACGGGTAACGGACGGTGCCGTACGGGTGACGCACGGTGACGGACGACGCTCGACGTCAAGTATAGCGCAGCCCATACTGATCCTTTTCGCTTTTTGTGCAGTTAAAAATTTACTAAGCGTTTGCTAATACAAACGATTCTACATGCTTCAAGTAGCACTGTATTGTCGCAGCTTAATTCGCATTATACTGTTTAGGGTTGCACTATACATTTCAATTATTGCAATGCCGTCCGTCACCATCTCTGTGTCGGACGGCACCGTCTGTGGTGCAGTATCGTACGCGGATTAGTCAAATACGATACCGTATGGTGACGGACGGTGCCGTAGGACAAGTATAGTGCAACCCTAAGTGTTGAATTTAGTAAAATTACCGACATCTTTTTTGTGTGTTTTATTTAGACAGCAAATCGAGCGTTAACTCGATTTGTTATTTTAGGGCGCATGCTTTCTGAAGATTCCAACATCGACTCAGACCAAGAACAATGGTCTGAGATTGAAGAAAAAGCGTTTGTCAACGCAAGAACGCGCTATCACATTTGGACTCAAGCGCAACCAGACTCGCAATATTTGGTGACAGTAGTCGCTGAAACAGGCGCAGGGCTTGGCGAATTATCGAGCAAAATGTTGTCTACGTGGCCTATTCAAGGTATCCTCTAAAACAGTTACCTAGTGCATGGAATTTGCTGTATACAAACATGTTGATATAGGGCAGTCTGCATGAACTGGTGGGCAGTATGCAGCGATTTACCAAGCATAACCGAATATCTAGCGCAATTATTTTTCAATTATTTACTTGCAAAATTAATCAATGAATCTATATGAACAAATTCTGTTGTAATATTAACGATCATGTTATATATTTATTTGCAAAAACTATCTCTACTACTGAGGTGGTGGTGTGTAGAAAACTTATGTGGGGCATTCCAGCCGTAATAATATAAATGTGAAAGTGTCAAGTTCGTAATGCAGATTATAAAATCTTACACTTTTAATTAAATATTTCATTTCAGAGCCAAGTAAACCAAATGCAATCGTCGAAATAATGCGTTATGACCAAGTTAAAGTAAAGTGGATTCCTGCAGTCGATGGCATGGACGGTTCTGGATTTTATGTTAACTATTCTATAATTGGTTAGTGACAATGGGTTTTAAAAATTTCAAACATTATTTCACAAACGTTCGAACCACAACATATCTGAACTGCTACAGTTTATCCATATGACTTCATTTAAAATTTGCAAAACTTAACCCGCCTCTTTAGATTTGGACTTCATACATAGTATAGTACTGTGTTTGCTAGGATATTTTGATCATACGTTAAGTTCATTACATTTTTCGACTTGATTTATTTAGGTATCTAATCTAAATATCTGTAAATCAATCAGCAACATATGTTATACAAACTAAATGTTTCAAATTTACTACTCGTAGAAAAATTTCATTCTCGCTTGTATTAGTTATCGGTAATAAATGTATGACTCTACTAGAAAAAACTCCGCTGTTACAGCAATTAATTTTCTATTTTCATTAGGTTTCGGTTATTCTCTAAATGGAAAAAAGTAGAAAAGCTTGAAATCCAGCTTTCAAATCATGTGAAATATTTGCAAGCCTCATCTCAAAATTGTTTATTGCCCCTAGCAGGTTGAGCTGCCTGTGGCTCCATAATCTACTATTAATTTTTCAGATTCTGGCGATTACCAAGAAACCAACTTTTTTCTGCTACCCCGCCGATCAGTCATTATCGACAACATTAATCCACAATACGCATACGAAGCGAACGTTGTCACTCGAGATATAGCGGTTTCAGACAGTGAGCTTGAATCAATATCGGACCGGTTGACATGGCGGACTGCGTCCGAATTCAACGCCTCGTGGGCTGAAATGCGGCCGACTTCATCAAACGGCGGAGTCAACGGCGGAGCGTCTCAATTGACAACGGCCGCATGGTTTATTGCAGTGATGTGTGGACTGGCGTTAGCGTTTATATCGTTGATTGTGATCTGTGTTTGTACGCGGTCAAGAGGTCAAAAGTATCCCGGTATGTTTGGAAAACGGCAGGGTTAGATTGAATAAACAATTTTTTGCCCGGAAGACTTTTTATGCAATTTTCAGTCGTACATATACTGATCGAAAATACACTTTTGATGATTGTTTAATGAAAATTGAATGTAGACAAAATGGTTTATAGGAATCTTGATTGTACAAACATGTTGTTAGCAATTCGAACGTTTTAGGATTAGGCTTAAGATTACGCGTATCGCAAAAATGTTTGCTTAGGCATAAATAATGTTCACTGTTCGAAAAGCATTTTTAGCTTGAATGCGTATTAATTTTTAGTCAAAGAAAAACAAATGGAACGCGAAAATAACATGGATTTGGATGAAGAACGTTCTTTTCTAGAGTATCAGTACGGTTCGAAGTTAGTTTAAAATATTGGTTTACAGTTTAAAATACTGAAATCTACACTATGTGGTCAGTGAGTTATGAGTTTTGATAAACTTGCTGCTGATTGCTTGAAGATCCAAACACCAACTGTCAGATCGTCAAGATTTTTGTATTAAGCTGTCCAGTTCCGGAGTACATAATTCGATAATTTTTACTTTAACCCAGGGCTGTGTTAGTTGGTCGGATGCGAAACTTTTCCCACTTTCCTGTTTACTATGTTCCTAATTAGCAAGCAGAAACTAAGACCGAAACTAAGCATAAGCCTATTTTATTAATCCAGTGATTATGTGGGGAAACTGATGTGTTTTGGGAAAGTAAACAAATATTCTTATTTGTGTGGCGTATAATATGTATAGTGCAGGTACGACAATTAAAAGTTTTGGCCAATGGAAAGAACAGGGGCGGAACAGTATTATAAGCATATTATTAAGCCTAAGCCTAAACCTAACACTAAGCCTATGTCTAAACAAAGCAAAAATATAGGCTAAAGCTTAAGCTTACGCTATTTTAGTCCCACTGAAAAGCGTTCCGCCTCTGATGTTTACATGGGCTAAAGTTTTGAAAGAAACCGATTAAAATCTTGCAAAATGCGCAACCATGATAGCTAAAGAAATAAACATTTGCAAATCTTTTCTAAGTTTAATTTTAGTGATCAGAAAACCCCAGACGGATTGATTTAACAACTTTACTACGTACTCCAACATCGTTCCAATAATGCGCCTAGTCGTTACTGTAAAAGAGCTTTCATCGAAATAGTCGTTTTTAATGACATTATATTTGGTTAAAACAAGCAGAACCGTTGAAAAGGGTCTTTGGCTTCACTGGTTTCTTCTGCAAATATCACGGTATTTAACATTTCCCTTTGTTCCGAGACCGAACACGAAGAAACTTAAATTTCTATCACAAGGTGTTGTCAACAATTAGCGCTATGGGTCGTTACAGTCAACGGTAAATTATGAAAATTGAATCGACTTTGGGCGTTGGACACTTATAGAATTTTGTTTAACTGTGCAACCTTGGCACTGAATTAATACAAAAATGGTATGGTACAAGTACGATGATAAGTTAAACGGAACTTTTTCTCAACGACGATGGACTGAGAGAAATTGTTTGGTCCCGACTCAGAAACAAAAGAACCATTGAAACAGAACAACACAAACAATCGTGTCGGTCTTTTATGAACAAAGCCTGAGACGTATTCACATGTAGGTTTAGGGTTTGGTATATTGTCAGTGGTTGGAAAATGTACAACTGTCGAAGCCAGGGATATGACGAAATGATTCAGTTTCATAAAACGTTATACTGTTTTCGATTAAACTATGCAGAGTTTATTGCATTAATATTAATTCCGTAGCGGAATTGTCTAAGAAGTATATTGTGATTTCTGTTGCAACACAAAAATTGCTAATTGCCTAGAACGACCCTTTATCTTTTGGACGACATGTTCAATTTGTAAATGTGGATGTGCCCTAGCTAATTTCAGGGTTACATTCACAATCAGTCGTCATAGTTTGAGTATGAAAACTGCATGGTTGTGTTGTAGAAATGCACTTTATACATTAAAGCTGGAATGCCCCACATACGTGTTTTGGGCAAATTTCCAGCATTACTTTGTTTACAAAAATTTTTTAGGAAATACACGTGATTGATTGTTCTTCGTTCGTTGAAAAGAAAATTTCCGTGGAAATTTGTGTTTTTCGCTAACTTTCCGCATTGCACAAAGCAGGCCGACTAGTATTTATTTGCAGAATTGGCCTAACCTATGTATTAATACACTCAAGCGCATGCATGTATAATTACTCTCAAATACATGCAGAACCTTTATCAAATTGTTATGGGGCTTGTAACTTCGGAATTGAGTTCATATCATACAGATGGTTCGTCTTTAGCGCATTACAAATGTAGCGATTCTGTATGAAAACCTATCATTAAGTATTAACGGTATTGCAAACTGCTATATGCGGTGGACTATATTTGGGATCATACTGTTAACCACGAGAGCAGGTAAAAAGCTAATTTAGTGAATATGGAAAGCAATGTGTTGTGATGCTATTTTTAAATTTTTTTATTCTATGTGATAAATTATTATTGTTATTATTCTTATTTCCTTGCGCAATAACTAATCGAAAGAAGTTTAAAAAGTTTAAAATGATGTAGAACAGTTTTCCCAATTTAAACGGTGTTCCGTGAAGTTTTTTCTGTTTGCTTGAATTCGCTGACGCTATTTTCGTTATATTTGAATGTAATATTTTAGACACAATGTGCTGCTGTATATTTCTAATACTAAATCATTGGCAACTAACCATAATTTCGCTAACAACATTGTTACGCTGGTCAGTTGGTGCGTTCGTAACTTGAAACAGTTGCTATGACCGAGTCCGTTGTAAAAACTAAAGATTATCCAAAACTTTAAATTTCTGATAGTTTACAGTTTAAATTCGGCACAGACAACAACGAAGAAAACCAGATCCGTACATTTAGCCACTGTCATGGAACACTTGTTAGCAGCATTTTTGTGATGGTACCATAACAAAGTGTGCCATGTTGCAGTAAATTTTTAAATATTACAGTTAAAGTAGGTGTAGTCGTGCGATTTTGTTAATACAGTTTAAAGGCTGAAATTTCGAAACAATTACAAACGTCACACCGGTTTATTTTTTTAAAGAAAAACGTTTACACTACGTGCACGACTTATACTATTCAAATATAAGCGTATACTGTTGAATCTAAGCCAAACTGCACAACTACAATTGCATTAAAAGCGGCGAATTGTCGGATACGATGTGTTATACTCTGTATGACAGATGAGAAACAAAACCGATTTTTGGAAAACCAAATATCGGTTCATTACACGCTATTTGGATACTGTACTGTCTTGACCCGAATAAGAGGGGGTGCTTAAATTTAGAAAGTACATTCTTAAGTATAATCTTGTATTATCGCTCAAGCTATCGACACAAAACAAATAAACGTTTAAATCAACGGATAATTGCAGTGCCGGATATATATCAGTAAACGAAAGGCGGTGGAGAGTGGGTTAAAAATAAACAGTCCGTAACCGAATAACAAGGGGGGCACCCTCTCTAGAGGCCAAATAAATATCAGTCCCCCTTCTTATTCGGGTCGCTACAGTACACGGAATAGTTTGTTCTTATCAAAGTTAAATTTTCAGCGACAGAAACCCTTAGCGCTGCATACAAGTAATTGACTTACGCATAGAGAACACACAGTGTTTGTATCGTGTTTATTGTATCGTTTCCAATAAAACGTTTCATTTTGCCACCGAAAACTCTGCAAGGTACGGTTAACGTATCAATTTTCAAAATTGTCATGCATTATCCCTATCACAACGCGTGTCACTGAGAATCCTGTGAAACATGTCAGGGTTGGGTTAACACAAAATATGCAAGCGTCTATGCATGTATCTAAAATCCTTCATGCAGAATGTAAGCGAATAGTAAAAAATAACGAATTTAAGATTATGTAAAAAGAAAATCGATAGCGAGGTGTATAAAAGTTTAAAATATGTTATAGTTTTCTGCCAATACACTTGAAACAAGACAATACTAGAAAAAAATGCTCAGCACTTGAGCAAAAAGGGATATGTTTCATATTCCTATTAAAAGTATGGTAAACTAGATCAGCACATTCGCTTGATGTAACCTGGAAAGGTATTAAGAAACAATAGCGGCCAAAATCATGTTAATTATTAATTTTCTGAAACATTTGCGGAGAAATTATTTTAAATTGAAGTTTTTGCAGGATTTGTTAGAATTTTCAGAAATTCCTTAGGGTCGAGAGAATGGTGAGGTATACCGTTCTTTGATTTTGAAGTTAATAATGTTGCCAGAATACGGTGGATTTGTGAGCTTAATAGTCGTGACTATGCAGTGAAACAGATGAATAACTGGGTGGGAATGCGCATTACTGACAGCCATTATGTTCCACACAATGCTGTTATGAAATTCAATTAACTATGGTAATACAAAGCCATAGGTAAACTTAATACGTTTTGTAGAGACTTCAATATACATTCATGGATTCAAGCAAAATCTGTCTACATTTCAGAAATAATTTCGCTTTGCATTCAAGAAAAGCATCTGTTTCTTACAAAAAATATTACAGAAATTTTGTGTCCGAATATGTTTCAGAAAAATTAATAATTACATGATTTTGGCCGCTATTGTTTTTAATACCTTTCAGGTTACATCAAGCGAATGTGTGATCTATTTGCATACTTTTAATAGGAATATGAAAATATCCTTTTTGTCAAGTGCTGAGATTTTTTTAGTTAACCGCTTTAAAGCTCTGATAATCCATGGGGGTCTCGTCCGTTGCGGTGAGCTAACCGTTTTGTGAACAACCTTGGCTAAACGACGTTGAGGTAACAGCCGTTAGGGGACAACCTCTGGGGAAAATTAACCGCTGGGGTAAAATTAACCGCTGGGGCGACCCCTGGGGTGCGACCGTTGGAGCAAAACAACGTTGGGTGACACGTTGGGTGACCAACGTTGGGTGAAACCACCGTTGGGTACCAACCGTTGGTGACGACCGTTGGGGTACCGACCGTTGGGGGAACAACCGTTGGGGTGAAACAACCGTTGGGGAACCGACTGTTGGGGTAACAACTGTTGGGGTGAAACCAACCGTTGGGGCAAACCAACCGTTGGGGCAAAACAACCGTTGGGGCAAACAACGTTGGGGCAAAACAACCGTTGGGGTGAACAACCGTTGGGGTGAAACAACGTTGGGGTGAACAACCGTTGGGGGACCGACTGTTGGGGTACAACCGTTGCTGTGAACAACGTTGGGGCAAAACCAACCGTTGGGGCAAACAACGTTGGGCAAAACTAACCGTTGGGGTGAACAACCGTTGGGGTGACAACCGTTGGGGTAACCGACTGTTGGGTGAACCAACCGTTGGGGTGAACAACCGTAAGCTTATAAAGTGGGGGGAAAACAACGAATGAACAACCGTTGGGGAACCGACTGTTGGGGTGAACAACCGTTGGGGTAACCAACCGTTGGGGTGAACAACCGTTGGGCCAAACAACGTTGGGGTGAACCGACTGTTGGGGTAGACAACCGTTAGGGTGAACCGACTGTTGGGGTACAACGTTGGAGTGAAACCAACATTGGGGTAAAACCAACCGTTGGGGTGACCCACTGTTGTGGTGAACCATCAGTTGGAGTGACCATCCGTTTGGTGAGCCAACCGTTGGGTGAACCAACCGTAGCTAAACCAACCGTTGGGGCAAAACCAACCGCTGGGGTAAACCAACCGTGGGGCAAACACCGTTGGGCAAACCAACCGTTGGGGCAAAACAACGTTGGGGCAAAACCAACCGTTGGGGTCAACCAACCGTTGGGGTGAAACACCTTGGAACGACTGTTGAGGGCCGTGGGGTGAAACCAACCGTTGGACCGACTGTTGAGGAACCAACCGTTGCGGTGAAACCAACCGTTGGGGCAAAACCAACGTTAGGGCAAAACCACCGTTGGGCAAAACTAACCGTTGGGGTAACCGACTGTTGGGGTGAACCAACCGTTGGGGTAAACCAACGTTGGGGTGAAACCAACCGTTGGGGAAAACCGACTGTTGGGGTGAACAACCGTTGCGGTAAACAACGTTGGGGCCAACCAACCGTTGGGGCAAAACCAACCGTTGGAGTAACCGACTGTTGGGGTGAGACCAACCGTTAGGGTGAAACCGACTGTTGGGGTGACACCAACCGTTGAGTGCAACCAACCGTTGGGGTAAAACAACCGTTGGGTACCCACTGTTGTGGTAACCATCCGTTGGAGTAACATCCGTTTGGCGAGCCAACCGTTGGGGTAAACAACCGTTAGCTGAAACCAACGTTGGGGCAAAACCAACCGTTGGGGTAAACCAACCGTTGGAGCGTTTCAAAACCAACCGTTGGGGCAAAACCAACCATTGGGGCAAAACCAACCGTTGGGGTAAACCAACCGTTGGGGTGAAACCAACCGTTGGGGACCGACTGTTGGGGTGAACCACCGTTGCGGTAACCAACCGTTGGGGCAAAATCAACCGTTGGGTGAACCGACTGTTGGGTGAAACCAACCGTAAGCTCTATAAAAGTGGTGAAAGTTATAATCGTAAAATTACATAGCTAACGTGTAAAAAGTGTTGAACCAAAATGAAAAATTTCGTGCACTTTCTGTAAGGAGTTTTTTGACCGTAACTATTGAAGACCACACTGGTTTGCAAAATCCTTTGGCACAAATATTCCTTACGTACCAGGATCCCAGTGTACAAAATTTAAACGATACAGGTCTGATATTACTTGAGCACCAACATGCGAACTAAACTGAAAATACGCGCTTGAGATGCGCGAATCATATATATGAACACTATCGTGTTCATATGATTTCCTGCGGTATGTAAACACTTTGAAGAAAAATAGAGGACGCTGCACTAATATTTTCACGATTTCTGAATAATTTTAACATTTTTAAGTCAAATCGACCGGAAATGAAAACGAATGTTCAGTTCTGCTAATATTGCACAATTTTTAGTTAAGTGCATCACGTGCTCGCTCCATAGCGTCGCGTGCGGCTTCCTCAGCACGACGTTGAGCATCACGTGCGGCTCGCTCAGCACGACGTTGAGCTGCAAGTGCTTGTTGTTCGGCGCGTCTTTGCGCCTCACGAGCTTGTTGCTGCGCTCTTCGTACTTGACGTTGTACCCTTCGCATAGCACGTCTTATACGTTGGTTGTTTTTTCTCCCTTGTTTCCTTGCACGTTCCAGCATCCGTCTAATCCGCTGTCGTTGTCTTCGCAGTCGATCCAACTGATCACGCCAAAATCCTTGAACATCCCATTCGTCGGTTGAATTAGTTGTTCTGGTCACAGTATGGTTCCCGGAGTTACGTTTGACCCGACCGAGATTTTCGAACGTTGCATCCTGAAACGGTTCAATAGATAGCGCCGCCGTAGGTATATCAATGTTTCAGCCGCTTTTAGAGAACCTAGTTCTGTCAGCGCGCATTATTGATTCAATGAAGGTTTAGAAACCCCTGTAAATAATTAGACAAAATTTTGGTCATACGAAATAGAACCCGCAGTTTAGTGAAAGCTGCCTCTGTGAATCAAACATTTCGGGCACAGGAAATCATCGGATCACATTGTGGAGCCTCATTCCATTTTTGGTTCTCACTGTAACCAGATGACCGTGTCTGTCACCTTGCTCCCTGATGACAAAAATTTTTTCACTGCTCCGGCTTGTTTCTGATTACGCACAATAGGGAAAAATTAAAATGTAATTGGTAAAGCGAAGAAAGCTGATTTTGAATATTTTAAGTTTGAGATCCCGTATTCAGTTGGACTCCAAGCACTTGGAACACGAAAGATATTTCGGACAAATTGCTTGAACTGGCTTGTAATTAGCATAAAACAGAAACTTTTAAAAAATTGTAACAAAAGTTATAAAAATTGGATAATCTTTATTTAAATTAGCTTCAAAATAAGCCTAAAATTGCAGCTATAAAAGAACATTCAAGATTTGAATATAGCGCACAATTGATAAAACAGTTGTTGTGCACTGATTGTATTTTATCGTTATTTTGACATTTACTTCTGGCTTTTTTGCTGCCAGTCTCCAGCTAGGAACCTGCCAACTTGGGCCCATGTAAAGATCAGGGACGGAACGTTTTTTTGTGGGAGTGTAATAGAGTAAGTTTAAGCGTTAGACTAATTTTTTGCTTGACTTAGGCTTAGGGGCCCATGTAATGATCAGGGCGGATAGTTTTTCTGTGGGACTAGAATAGAGTAAGCTTAAGCTTGTAACTAAGTTTTTTGCTTGGCTTAGGCTTAGAAATATGCTGATAATACTGTTCCGCCCCTGTTCTTTATATTGACCCTAATTTGTAACGACGCAATCATTAGATCTTTTGTGAACCCTTGGCAGATTTCTAACCGACGCTACAACAAGTATGCGAAAATCTTAGCCGCGCACAATCAATTTCCCGCGAGCTTTATACTTGGTAGGCGCTATCATTATTTAACTTTTAATCTCATATATACCAACACCTGATTATATTTCGTGATGCGAATATGTGGTAAACTTAGCTTAATGTTGCCTGGGACAAATTTAATTTGGTTCATTGTAACTTACGTAGTTCTTTAGTTATGCCAAATTTCAACATATCTCCCAAAAGTCCGTTCAAAAGTGTTTCAATTGATAAAAATTACATTTCAAACTGTCGCTCAGAACAAAAAATATTGGTTAAAGTTTTGATTTATTTTGTGCAAACCGACATTTTAAAAGTTTTCAGCTGAATATTTATACGTCCACTTTTTACATGTATAATCCATATTCTAAAGTAAATTTTATGTCTTAGTTTAAAAACAATAACCGTAAATGATTGTAACGAAAAACCTCGCAGTTAAAAATTCGGGTTCATATCGATTTTTTATAAAAAAATTTCAAAATTCATGACTGCCCATATAAAGAACTCGCGTTTCAGAAATACAATAAAAAAGGCGTTTTGACAAACGACAAAACATATCTGCACAAAGCACTACGCTGTCGTGACTTTCTTTCTGTTTTAAATCAGTGCAATTTACCTCGAGTCGCTCCCGTAACCCGCTGGATACGAACGCTGACAAAACAATCAGTAAAGATATTGATGCAAGATTCGGCATTTTTGTGTATCAAACCATTCAGTAGTATGTAACAAGTTTGAACAACAGCTATGACGAGAGTAAAACTTGAGTACAGGATGATAAGAGAACGCCAGTGAAAATTAGGCGAACATGATATATTTCAATATTTTTATGGTTCAAAAAATTTTGCCGTTTAATGTTGTTATTCAATTTTGTTATTTGTAGCAGTAGTTTGCTCAGAATTTTGGATTTGACTAGAGAGCCGTACTGCAACTATGACCAAAGTATTGGCTGTTAAAATCGAATCCGTAGATTATTAACGATTTATAAGGTAAAAAGGTTTTAACTTGTGAACAAAATTTTAATTACTAAGTTCTATACCTCCGCCGCCCCCCTTTCAGCACGCCGCTGGTTTGCCCATGTGATCATCAAAGACGCCTACGATAGTATTTTGATACAACTTGTTTATTTCTACCATCTCTCTATCACGGTTTGGATTCATAGAATTATCATTGAATAACTGCAAAAGCAGCAATAAAACTGTTCAAACAGTGCGACATTTTAAGGTTAAATGTTTACTCGGTCTTCTGAGCTAAACACTATTTTTGTAAAATAAACATTGAGTATTTTGTATTTTGCAGCTTGCTTTTCATGTGCATCAAACAGAAGCATTTTGAAGGCTTTGCCTAAATAATCAGAATATTTGTGACACAAAAACTCTCTACGTATAAAGCAGCGAGATCTAATGGAAACTAAAGTTATCAAAAAAGGATATCTCAAGAAGTTGTAATTTTGACGGGAAGAAACACGAACTGGAACCAGTTTCTCAGACTCGCGTAGGTAATAATAATCGTAATAATAATAATAACAACAACAACAACAATAATAATAATAATAATAATAATAATAATGCCGCTTATACACTTCCCCAAATTAAAACGTAAGGCTTGCGTTTACGCTTAAGCACAGGTTTAAGCTTAGAAAATTGATTAAACAAATACTTATGCGGGGTTCACGTTATAACCAGGGAAGCTTGGGACACGTTTTGTCCCTAGCTGCCCCGGTTAGGGTAACATTTTGTCCGCTAATAGACTATATCATATTCAAAAAGTAGTATTTGTCTGCTATCAACATGTGTAAATCACCTTTTGCCCTTCAATATCATATGATCTTCGACGTATTGTCAGCGAATATCATGTGATATATTTTCCAATGTCTGCATACTTAAGGGTAACATACACAAATTGTCCTGTTAAATATCATATGATACTAGAATTTGAAATTTGAATTTTTGAATGTTGACACTATTTTTCCAAGCGGTTTTGTGCCGGAAATGAATTTGTAGACGTGTATTTGGTATCTTAAGCAAAGCTGTGACTCTGCCGTCCGACTTTCCATTAATTTATTAGCACCAGAACGTTAAACTGTCCCGTTGAATAACATATGATATTCGTTGTAATTTTGGAATATCATAAGATATTCGCATAAATGTCCCTCAGTATCACCTGACATACCGAATCTTGTACACATTGATCTTCTGAGAGCGGCGGTTTGTAAGTAAATGTCATATGACATTCGAGCTTTGTCTGTTCACGCGATATGAGTGCTCGAATTTTAACGTTGACGTCGAATCAACATGGGACAAACCGTGTCCCGCCTGCCTCGGCTATAACGGGAATCCCGCATTAGGCTTAGGTTTCAAGCTTGAGCGTAAATGTAGGGATTTTGGAAGGTAACAAAAAAATAACTGCAGCTCAAGCGGAGTAGATATTTAGTCTATGCTAAAATTCAGCATCCGAAATTTTACTGTCCATTTTATGATGTAAACCTTAAGGGGTGAAACCACGCTATATATTTTTACACTTTATGAGCGATGCAGTCGCTTTTGCAATTTACACAATTGAAAAAGTATTTTAGCAATAACAAAAGCCTCAACATAAAAACTTGTTGCCAATATAACACTGTAAACTACATAGTAATCCTAAACCTAAAGCTTAAGTTTCAACATAAAATAAGTCTAAACACTATGCGTAAGCCTTTATCATAATAATAGTAATAGAAACGATAATAATAATGATAATAATAATAATCATAATAGTAAAGCCTATGCCTAAAGCAAAAAAGGATTGTAAAGACTAAGTTTACTTTATTAGAAATCTGTGGAAAAACGGTACAACCGCAAAAGAATCAAGACCAAACATGCGATACTCATATCTCAAACGGGTTTTTTTAAATTTCGCAAAAATGGCAAATTATAGCTAAGTAGAGAAACAAGTTTTCATTCAACATGCAGTCCACTAAGTTCTTTATACAGATAGAACCACAGTTATTTCCTTTTCAACTTTATTTTTTTCAATTATTACTTGGTTTTCATAGTATGAGATCCACTAGATGCCACGATATTGCCCTTATCCGTTCCGCTTTCTGTCTCGTTCTCTTTGTTTTCGGTCACGTTCGCGTTCTCGTTGTATGCGCTTTCGTTCTTGTTCACGCTCGCGTTGTTGTCGTTTGCGTTCCCTTTCTCGCTGTTGTCGCTCGTTTGTTCGTTCTCGCTCTCGTTCTCGACGCTCTCGTTCGCGATCGTTTTTCGCTTTATTTTTTTCGCGATTGCGTTCTCGTTCTCGGTTGCTTCGTTCACGGTTGCGTTCGCGTTCTTTCGCTTTACGTTCTCGTTCTCGATCATTTTTTGCTTTATTTCGTTCTCGTTCCCTATTGTTCTTTTCTCGATTTCTTTCTCGTTCATTCGCCTTGCGTTCTCGATCGCGATCATTTTTCGTTTTGTTTCGTTCGCGTTCGCGATTGTTCTTTTCACGGTTGCGTTCTCGTTCACGTTCTCGTCGTTCTTTGTCACGATTGTCTTTCACTTTATTTCGTTCTCGATCGCGTGCCTTTTTCGCTCGTTCGCGCTCTCGTTGCCGTGTGTTGCGTTCGCGTTCTCGTTCTCGTTGAGCTGCTGTTTTTCGTTTGCCTCTTCGTAATATTTTATCGTCAAGCGGTAAAAAATTATCGCGATTAAAATTGTTTGTTCTCTCATTTATTGTTGCAGGATCATCGTTGGCAACGTCATCCAATTGCTTTGTCCGTCGTGATTTTCTTGATTGCCGTGCAAGTTTTCGTTCCCTTCGACGCCGGTCTCTGTCGCGTTTCAAAACAGATTTTTCCGCTTTTCGTTGTTTTCGCTTTGTCGTTTTGCTGTCGTGCTCTGCATCTGAAATACTGCTGCATCGTTTTGTTCGAATTGGAGCGTTAATATGATTGGCTGAAGGTTTGAATGCGTCTCCATCAGTGAGACCTATCAGCGCACAATCACTGTATCTAATCGACTCTGATGGTTCCTAAAGCAAAATCAATTCAATAAATCCATTAGTTACAGTTTAACCCATTAAAGTGACCATAAAATTGTTGCAAATTACCGCCAATGATAAGAACAGGGGCGGTACAGTAAGCATATTCCTAAGTCTAAGCCTAAATCCTAATCCTACGCCTAAGCGTAAGAATGGGCATATTCCCAAGTCTAAGCCTACGCCTATACCTAAAAGCCAGGCAAACAAATAGCCTTAACCTTAACTTTACTCTATTCTAGTCCCACAAAAAACGTTCCGCCCCTGATCTTTACATGGGTTCAAATTACCAAAATAGTCCAGTCCACAACATTCATATACACATGTTCTTTGTTCACAATGCCCACAACGTGCCAAGTTATATGTTTACTTGACAGCTTTTATGTCTGAGGGTAAATAATATGTGTTCAGCAGCGTCCAACAATATGAAATTCGTTGCGTACAAATCTGTGTTAATTATACGACGGCCACTGTAAGCATCATAGTCCTTTTACCAATCTTTAATGTTTATACCCTTTGTTCTACTAAGGCTGATTTTGAGCAAACTGCAATCGTCGACATTCGCTAATTGACGACAGTTGTAACCAAATTTACACCAGTAAATTCAGACCGTTCGATTGTTGGGAGAAAAATTCATAAAAATGCAAAGAACATCGTAATCTGCTAAGATGTATTATGTTTTTTGCCCTTATTTGCATATGTCTTATGCCTATTGGGCCAGCTCAGTTTGCCCTACAAGGAAATAGACTACACAATCTATTCATACCGCAACTGTTATACGCCTAGTGGTTTAGATATTGAGTCGATAATTGTAATATTCAAGAAATTAAATAACTGTTGTTAATACTATACATAATCTAAAGTTTCTAATAACACTTGTCACAGGGTGTAACCGGATATTCGTTTCCATATACGGTAAAAATCAATGTCCGTTTCCGTTTTCATTATAGAAAGAACGGAAATTCTGTTATTGGTACGCTGAAAATCAGTTATAAATAACGTATATATCATCTACGCAATATTTCATTGCAGATACGTCGCAATTGTTCGAAATGAAATGAAAATTACGAAATTCATCCGTAAAATTTTAAAAAAAATTCGATGCATCCGCCATTTCTTTCTTTAAAATTGTAGAAAACGCGGTGAACATTTGCACGCTTCAATTGTGTTGACAAAAAATAAAACATCTTTGAAATTTGTAAACTTCAATATCCGTTTTCTGTTACAGTTATTTTGATCATTATCCGTTTCCGTATCTTCCTATATTTCAAAGGTTTACTGACAGCTGCTATACTCAACTGTGTGCAACATCTATTGCCAGTTAATACTAGGTGAGCAACAAAATTTCGTGCAATATATACACAAAATGTTGAAATTGACGATTATATAATTGGTTCCTAAGTTGTATGCATATTGCCAGCTGATAATAGGTACTCGTGCTACACACATTTGAAGTTAAGGGCATTACTTTTAAAAAAGTGTCATCCCAAAATAACGAATAAATTGTATTGTAAAAAGTTATACCTGTTTATACGGCACAACTCCACTTGATACAATCGCAATAAGCGTTGCAAAGATGACCGCAAGTAGCCTGTTCATAATTTATATATATTCATGCTAGCATTAAAAACGGTGATAGGTAATATCTATAAACATACGTTAAAGTTTTTTTCGAATGAAACACAATCATTTGTTTTTGGTTAAAATTTCAGCGTTGAACGCTGAAATCGAGAGCTTGTGTCAGGATTAGAATGACTGAACAAACGTAACGAAATAAATAATCACTGTATTTTGTAGCGTTTGTTTTTCAATAGTTAACACGTTCTGTTCAAATTGTACATATAAGCGCGTTTATATATCTTTAACACATGGTTTCATGTCAACGCAATTACTATGCAGTAAAAGTTAAACCGCATCTTTAATTTTTTAAAGTATATATTTAAACTCAAATATTAAGTTCGAACAATTATTGATCATCACATTTATTAGGATGTTGTACATGTTATCGGAAAGAATTTAAATGGAAAACAAATGCAACTTTAAATAAACAAATCGTTAAAACCCTATTCACACGTGCGAGTTTTTGCAGCATAAACTTGCACGCGCAACTTGCACGCGCAAGGTTGGTCACAAAGCAGCTTTGAAGTTCTTACAGCTGCAAATTATTCTATGGAATTCATGCTACTTAGTTAAATTCGCAGATGTAAATGCAGTTGCAAATCGCTCGAATTTCTTGCACCTGCAGTTTGGTTAGTCAATAGGATTATTCGTTTAAAAATACTCGCAGCTGCAAGTCATTTCGTGCAAGTTGCAGGTGCGAGTTCGCGCTGCAAAAACTTGCACGTGTGAATGGGTTTTTAAATTTTGTCAGAATAAGTTTTTCATTCCTTCATTTGTACCATCTATTTTATTTAGACACATATTTTTCAGCTAGAATTCTAACCCAGATGTTTCAAGTGAGATGCGTTTATAATAACCACACACATATAGGAGCTTACTATTTGAGCACGACGGGGCGTCCAAGGATTGGTAAGATTTCGGGCTAAGCCTACGTTTATTAAATTGTAAGACAGTGTCCATTGTGTTTTTTGCAGGTGCACAGTTTGCAAATAGTTGGTCTTAATAGTACACACGGCCAGTGTTACGAGTCAGCGATGGAGAAGCTTGCAACAGAGACTAGGCCTAAAAGCCTAAGCCTATGTAAAAATGTAGTCTGAACCTGAAGCTTACTCTATTAAAGATATAGTGAAAAAATGTACGATCTTCCAAGTATTAACATGGTCTGTACACCCTGCGCAGAAATAAGTTAATTTCAGGGTACAGATGGAGGTAAAAGTGAACATGAGCTGGAGGCAGAATTCATCAAATTTTGTCACAACCGGAGCTGGAGGTGAAACAGAATTTTCTAGCCACAATGTTACAAACCTATTTACCGAGAATAACATATTTTAAAAATATAAAAAATTTATTACCGAAATTGCCGGAACATCTGGCAAAGTTTCTAACGGAGCCGGAGCCAAAAGTCGATTTTTTGCCGAAGACGGAGGCAAAACTCCGGTTATAACCGCGTTAATCTTATACCCAAGCTTCAGCATGTGATCCCGATTGTTTTCTAGCGGTAGTCTTACAGGTGGATCCATCTGTAATTTATGGCTGTACTGACGCTATTGTACACAGGCAGCGTGGGACTTTACCCGCGGCTGAGCGTGGGTCGGGTAAACAATTCTTACCCACATCCCACTCTGATTGTACAACACCGTCAATAATACAAGCATTAACTTTCACTTTTTGAAAAAATGCCTCAGGAAAAATTGTTTTCTTTGTCAGATAAAACAGCGTTGCGTAAGTTTTATACATGAAATGCACAAATAGTAAAACAAAATGATTAATAAAATTCAACCCGTGAAGTCTGCTCGGAAGATTTGTCAACCCAAACAAAAAATGTATTGCTTGTACACTTTGTTTCCACATTATATTACAATTTCAAAATGAAAAATTCATACAGTTCATTCCATTGTAAAACGATACAATTTCTCGCTGCTGTAGCGACCAGAATACGAGGGGAATTAGAGGGAGACGACCGACCCCCTCTTGCGTTCAAAAGAATGCGAGAATCCATCAGTGGATATGGTCCGTCAAAGCAGAAAACTGGCTTAGACAGCCC